>JBBPTT010000056.1:0-64972 GCA_038094175.1 Boletellus aff. lepidospora
GCAGATCGTGAGTTGCCCTATTCAAGTTCATTTCCTTGCAATCAATTCCAATGACAGTGATAATGATCCTGCGTGTTTATGCAATGTGGGATCGATCAAGATCGATCTTGTCCATCCTCCTGGCCATATTCATGGTTTGAAACTGTCACTTGTGTCATTATCCGGGCAATATATGAGAATCCCAACACCTACCTGACGGGTGCGTCTCTGGATAACAGAGTAGTGCCAGTGATGTAGGCTGAACGTGATGGCCCCGTCTTTTCGTGTCTGATGTTATAGCCAGTGTGACTCGTGTCTACAATGTTACTCATTGCAATTTTGTGTTACGTGTTCCATGGACGTCGTATAACTATGTTTTAACAGCTCCACAGCTAATTCTCGCCGCTCTACTTTTTGTTCTTGCTCTTGTTCAGGTCTTGAGGAAATCGTCCAAGATGTACAAAGCGATGAGGCAATGGCGGCCCAACTGGTACATCAAACTGTTCGTCAAGGATGGTTTCCTTTATTTCTTTCTGTATGTCCACTCCTGCCTCCCTCTGTTGTCACCATCATGTCCCCGGAAACGGGTCCAACTCTCAGATCTGCCTCCTAGAAACATCGTCTACAATATCTCCAACCTCATCCAGGATGAGATTCTTGCCAGCAATTCTACTACACTCCTTCTGACTGCAATCCCACTTGCAACCCTAGCCTGTATAATGCCTTGCTACTTTATCACTGTGCGAGAGTTGTGTGACCACGACTGCCGTGGCAGATCGTGTGGGATCGACAGCGGGTTCGGAATAGGGCCGCGCCAGACGGTCAGTCAAAACGCAACCATATCTACGATTGCGTTTGCAGATGTTGTACTGGGGCAGAAGCAGGATGTAGACAGCGAACTTGCGGGAACTTTCTTTGGACGTAGTCGGGAACGGTGCAAGTCAGGTCCGAACGAGGAGCTTTGCCGAGACTAGTATGGAGTGGTGGGAACGATCCAGGGAAGGAGTCTTATATCTCTTGGAGCACACATCGAACACTCTTTGTTTTACCTATGCGCTCGGTCGTCGTTCCACCTGTTGAAAATTGTCTGCGTCGATGGTGTTGCACGCCACAATTGGGTCAACTGAACGCGACCGTCATCCGTCGAGCTCCGATTCTCTTTCAGGCGTGTGCACATCTTCAATTGACAAGCTTTGTCGGTCTCCCAGTGTCGCCTCAGGGACACACGGTGCTAGAACGCGTTCGTTCGTGCTGTCTCACATTCCCCTTTGCGATTAACATAGACAAGGTCGATGTATTCTGCGCCGAGGCCAACATATACATGTTGGATTGTCAAGCAACGCGGCAAAAACCTGTCCAAGTTGAGCAATCAGAACTGACCGTCTGATCAGATACGATAGCGAACCTCAGTCAGGGGTGAGACAGAATCAATGGACGTGCGAGAACAGTCAGCAGGGGCGAGCAGCCTCTGATTCGCTGGTCGAGGATCTGAGCAGGAGTGGTGTAGTGAGGTTTGGACACTGCTCTAGCAAATGCTCGCGCAATGCCCGCGGTTGTGCCGGAGAGCGTGTCCATGGACGAGGACGTTACCGTATTCCCATCGGAATTGCGAGGTCTGGGCGTGGTGGCGAGGTACACACCCGACTGCTGCCTTGTTTTGCCAAAAGAAAGTCTCACCCGATCGTGAGAGTCAGAGCGTGAACGTCAAGGGTGGCACAGAATCGGAGGTGAGGACAGGCAAAGGTAAGGGGAATAGGTGTGCGGTGCTGCCTTGGGTTGGTGGGACGGCGTTGAGGTGGTCATGAAACACCATGAGGTTGGCGGCGATACGGCGACTAGCTTTGAAAGCTCGAGAGAGGACATTCTTCGCAACGTAAAGGTCTGGGCGCAACCGCTCGGAGAACAGAAGATTGTGGTGCAATCCATCTGTGTGCATCGCAACTCCGATTTCAAGAAGGTTACCCAAGGTACCATAAAGAACGATAATATGGTTCGATCGCTTCACTGGGCCCTACAGTCCATATCACTGAAAATGAAAGCCAACGACAAAGAACGGAGATTAACTTGACCTTTCCCACAATTAATAATATGATCCTCCTGTACAACAGCGCCGCCTGCAGGGAGGCGTCTCCATGTATACCAGTCTCGTTCTTCACCTCCACCGCAACGAAAGGTGTGTCGCCAAAATTGATGGCATCTGGCCCAATATCGCCATGCTGATCATGCATGACACTCCAATCTAGTGGCACACCCAAGACGACGTCAAAAATTTCTTAGATGGCAATCGCCTGAATTCAGTCGTCGATGTAAGTGTCTGCAGTAGAACCCATGAACCAATTTGTCGATTTAATGAGGGGCAGAGAAGGAATGAGTGAGAGGGGCTCATCATCTAGGTGGCGCAGATAATAGTCGAATCAGCCAGAGGATGATTGAAGAGAGCAATAGGCGATCCGTAATTTGATGCAGGTCGCCCGGCGTGAAATTTGTTGGTATTGCGAACGAAACTTGCAACACGCCTCCAAAGTCGGCGACACAAGCTAACTGTAGGAGGATCGATTGCTGGAATGACTTCATGCTCTTCTCGCGATCTGACAAGCAATGATTAATGAGAGGACTGCATTAGAAACACAGATAACGGGCGCACGCGGAAGCGCTAGACCGACTAGCTCTCTCAAATAACCCAGAACCTCAGGAACTAGTCCACGCGTGAGGCGGGCAGTGATGATGTCAACAAAGATGGACGTACGATCATTGGTGACGACAAGGGCGCTGACCGTTTTCGCTGGGGGTTTCACAGGGAATACCTCAGAGAGCTCACAGGACGGTATTTCCAGCCCGACGCGCCGACTGTTCGAGATACCTGGTGTTGGGCAGCTCTGCTTGGCAGAGCGTGAGCCCTTTGGCATCGGCACTTCTGAAGTCGTGAGGATTCCCATTCATTATAGCATTTTTCAGGCAGCCAACTGTCTTTGAACTTTCAATTGTGGTTAGGAATGAAGGATCGTTGGATTCAGGGATGTACGCAAACAGTTGACGTGAGCAACTGCGGCGCAGGCGAGGGCAGCTTGTAAGAAGTGGCTGAAATGGCCGGTGTTGAAGCTAAGCCCGGCAACGGCCGGCGGAGGTTGACTCGCCACCCTGTCCCGGCCCGGCCCGCCCGTCTTCATTGTTCTACGCCAGCTACTCACACCCGTGTCTATACTCATTGCATGCCCACCCCGCCCATCATCGCCTGTTGCCTTTCACTTTCCCACCTCACCGTCGTCGGCCTCCTGTCGGCTGCTGGCTAAGACGGCTAGTGCCTCTTCTCTTCCTTTCTCTCCACCTGTGCTCTCCTCACAACGCTCCCTGCCCTTCTTCGCTTTTGTGCACCATCCACACTACGGACAGCGACGGGAGATGACACCATAATGACTATCATCTGGAGTTAGCTCAGCGGCCCTCCAGCGCAGAGATTCTGCTTCTGATAAGGATAAACGTTTCAGAGGGAACGTTTGAGCGGGGATGGTGAGTGCTTGCATCACGCCTGAATGATGCTTATCTGTCGCGTAGCATTAATTTTGATGAGAGTCGTCCAACTTGATTCCTGGGGCGCTGTTATTCCCTCATCGCACGAGATCCGATCACAATACCCTGGAAGACGACACGACTGTTTCACACCGCTTCGTTTTTGCATCGCCCTAGATCACTGAAGGGGGGGGAGGGGTCTTTGTCGTGATGTCATTCTGCCTTGCATCTCACCACCATCACCAAGACGACCAGACAGGTGAACTAAATCTCGTCTTCCTGGTCTATACACTTCTGTTGGCGATTCCACGCTACCCTCGCCCTCTTCTTTGTTTCCGGCCAATTATTGGCTGAACGTATCTACGACGTTGCAATCATGTCCTCTGACATGCAGTCAGCCCTGAGGCTGCTCCGTCTCAATGACTATGTGTCCCGTACGTCTACTCATCATTACATTCAATCCCTATTCTTACAGACCGTTTCAGTCATGATTATCACTACAGTGGGATACGACTACGGTATGTTGTGACTTGTCCTATGTTTATCTTTCATTTAGAATTGGAATTATCATGTAGCCCTCACATTTCCGAGAGAGGTACTTCAGCATCTGTACGAATTGTTCACTTGCTGACGGTCTTCAAGGTGAATTATGTCTGGGTATGCAAATGTCAACTATTCAGCGGGTACACCGCCGCTGACATTCCACAGTGCAGGAACTGGACCTGGGGATCTACAGTATTTGTCCTCGTATGTACCGGGCTCCACAACGTGGCTGGCTCTTTGACTACTCATTTTGCTAACAGCTCTATCAGATACGCTATATTGGTCTTTGCCATGCTGTGTAGGTATTATCATTTGTATTTGAAGGCACGCTGACTTCTATCTAATTCTAAAGCATCTTGTCGCTTCGTAAGTTCGACACTATAAATTAGTCAGGATGGTTAAACCGATCCTACACGCATAGTCAGTAGTTCATTTGTACCAGGTCCCGTCAAAGTCAGTTTCTGTGCTTCGTGTCTAATGTGCTGATGTGATTAATGGATTTGACCCAACAGATGTAGGCACCAGATTCGCTGCTCAGGTGAATCGTAACATTGACGGTTGAACAGGTGTACGCATACTACTTGGATCCGCTGTGAAATATAAATTTTTAAAAGGTACTGCATTCTTCCTTGTTGACATGTGGAGCTTTCCGGTGTTACTTGCTGCTGCAGATCGTGAGTTGCCCTATCCAAGTTTGTTTCATTGCAATCAATCCCGATGACAGTGATGATGATCCTGCGTGTTTATGCGATGTGGAATCGGTCACGATCGATCTTGTCTATCCTGCTGTCCATACTTATAGTTCAATCTGCCACTTCGATCTTCATCGGAGCAAGATATGAGAATCCAAATACCGACATGACAGGTACGTTTCTGGATAACACAGTAGTGTTGATGTAGACTGAACATGATGGTCCTGCCCTGTCGTATCCGATACTCTAGCCAGTGTGAACCATGTCGACAACCTCGCTTATTGCAATTTGGCATCGCATGTTCCATTGACGTTGTATAATTGTGTCTCAATGGTTCCGCGGCTAACCCTCGGTGTTCTACTTTTTGTTCTTGCTCTCATTCAGGCCCTGAGGGACTCGGTCGCGATCTACAAAGCAACAAAGAAGTGGCAGCCTAACCAGTACATTAGACTGTTCGTCAAGGATGGTATCCTTTACTTCTTTCTGTATGTCCACTCCTACCTTCCTCTCCGTCGTTGCCATCGCGTTCCCGCAAACGAGTCCAATTCTCAAATCTACCTCCTTCTAGAAACATGGTCTACAATATCTCCCGTATTGTCCAGGATGAGATCATATTAAGCAATTTGACCACATTTTTCCTGACTGCAATTGCACCCGCAATCCTATCCTGTATAATGCCTCGGTACTTTATCAGTGTACGAGAGCTATACGACCGCGCCTGCTGTGGCGGATCGTACGGGATCGACAGCGGGTTTGGAGTGGGGCCAAGCCAGACGGTCAGTCAAAATGCAACCATGTCTGCGATTATGTTCGCAGACATCGCACCAGGACAAGACATGGGCGGAAACGTGGAGAGCCCACAGGAGAACTGTTTGGATGTGGTCGAGAATGGTGGATGTCAGGTTTGAGCGGGGATCTTTGTCAGAATTAGGATCAAGTGGGCAGAGCGATGCAGGGAGGCATCTTGATATCTCTTGGAGTGCACATTGAAAACTATTTATTTTACCTATGCAATCGACCATTGTTCCACATGTCGAAAATTCATCCGAGTCAATGGCGGTCTAGATGCAAGCTACCGTTGGGTCAACTAAACATGACCGTTGTCCATCGAGCTCTTCTCTTTCTGGCCCGTGCGCTTTTTCAGTAAACATGCTCTGCCTTTCTCCAACCGACACTCCAGAGACGATGCTAGAGCGTGCTCGTTCACACGATCTCCAATTCTCCTTCGCGGTGAGCATAGACAAAGTCGGTATATTCTGCGCCAAAGCCTACATATGCGTGCTAGGTTGCGAGAAACGGCATGTCTGAGTCGAACAATCAGAACCAGAACATGTAGACACCAATTACCAGATGACACTGATGCCCATGGAATGAAACCTGCCACCACCCGTTCAGATGCGGCAGTGAACCTCAGGCAGCAAAGGCAAGTTTCCCCTGATTCACCAGCTGTTGATTCGAACGGGGATGGTGCAGCGAGGTTTAGATACTGCTCTGGCAAATGCTTGCGACGCATATCTGGTGCCGTGACCCTGATCCCAGATAGGTAAAATCAACGGTACATACGACGCACGCAAAAAGGACCTTTCTCACAGGCTGATATCCACAGACTACCTGGATCTCTGGGACTATCCAATTGTGGCTGCCAGTGAGTGGGAGCTTAGAGAGCCCTCCACATCCCTATCTGCGCCACAGTTCAGCTCCGCGAATGCGACCACAGACACGGTCGCGTATTAGCTGGCCGCGTGATGTAGCATTATTTCGAACCTATTGTCGATTCTGTACGGCTTGTCATGGACTACGTCTGTCGGAACGCGTCCCTCAGCCATAATAAAAGATCTGATGAAACATACAAAAACTTACTTCGACGGGACTAGGTGGCAGGAACAAAGGAAAAACCGACTGTCAATATGGTGGACATGTATGGTCAGTCTAATTGGCCTTGTCTGTTGTTGTGCTAAGCTTACCGAGTGCGCTGGCACTTCGGGATTAAAACGAAGTTGACCTCTTATCCAGCATAAATGGTAGTGGATATGGACTTACATGACCCAAGCGAGGACAGTGTAACGGACCCGCTGGAGCCGTCAGCTGAAAAAAAGGCAGGTAGTCAAGAGTTGGTAATAATGTGCCATATACGCACAATGGTGAGTATCACAGACCCCCGTGGTCATTTCCTGCATTTCGGGATGTTAATCAGCACCATGACATTCGCTCGACATCATTACCCAGACATAGTCTCCCTTGGGTGGGTGTTAGAAAGCGATGCTGCAAGGGGAAGAATGAGAGACAAAGAACTGCAGAAGAGCACCCATGCTGAGCAGAATGGGAACGGGAAGAAGGGTACGACCTACTATAGTCGTATCCCACTGCGACGACTACTGTAACTACGCCAGTCTATAAGATTAGCTATTGAGTGCTGTGACGAGCGCACGTACAGGAGATGTTGTTACTCAATTGGAGCAACCTCGGAGTGGACTGTAGGTCGGAGGGCATTCTCGTACGAACCACACTCATCAACAGCTATCAACAGGTAGGAAAGCAAGTGGGGGTGGGACAGAATCACCAAAAAGATAGCCAGGGGTTTGCGACGACTTATATCTTGTGCCGCTTACTGTGGCTATTTAAGTCACGATAGGATGCAAAGCGGATGCGGCTACTTCCATTCAGTAATCTCGGGGATGTGCAAGGTTGAGATTTGAGCAGGGCGGTGCCCACCAAATATAATCTCGTCACCGCATCGTCACCAGCGCACAACTCACAAGGGTCACAGCGAAGCAGATTACCAGAGTTGTACTGCCCGAGCAGATCTTATACGCCACAAAAAGGTATTGTTTATATGGTCTCGATCGTGCGTGATCTCCCGGGAGGACCTGTTGTGCTCGCGAAGTCCTGCAATTTGCACACAGGATGCCAACGCAGAACGTGAAAGATACCTGATGATGCCTTGGTTTCATAAATACTCGTCAAGTCCCTTCAAGGATACCTACTCCCTCGTTTTATTCGCCCTGTCTAGGCAGGGGAAGCCTAGAATGATCCCGAGTGCTCGTACTGCAGAACTCACCATCGACAAAGCACTGTAAAAGGTGGAGCGACACCACTGCCTTAGAGGTTAAGAAACGTCGAATGGATGGAGTGAACGAATTCTTGACAAAGCCAGACACACGTGTTGAAGGTTTGCCCGTCTCCAAAAAAAATCAGACCTTCGGGACGGGAAGACTGCAGTTCTGACCTCCCCAAAGAGGCCGCGATGAGTTATGATGTCCTGCTGTTGATATATACGCACACCTTGCATTCGTTTCTTTTTTTTTCCAGCCAATCCTCCCAACTAGGAGTCCACGCTTGCTGATGGGGCGATGTGGAGTACGCCAGCGTCACATCTGAAACGATCAAACTTCAAGTACCAATCAGCCTGGAAACAGAATCGAAAACATGAATGATTAGAATTGTGACTCATGCAGTGCACACGAGGTTGACAAGGTTCAGGTTGTGTTTGTTTAGCAGGGCAAACCGCAACTTGTTCAAGTCCCCTGCCACTGCTTCGATGCGCTAGTAACGTGTATTGTACCTGAACACTACTGCCTGGCCGACCTGTGACTGGGCACCTTCATTGTAATTACATTCTCAGACGTTGCATCAAACTCCTTGGCACTTTCCAACGCGCTCAGCGCCCCAGAACTGATGGTCCAAAAACCCGCTGGGGTACCAACACTATTATTTTCAATGAAACAATGGCTGACGCACAACCCCGGAACGTGTTCTCTACTAAGGAGTCCGTCTTGTTCCGGCTGAAACATGTTTCAATCCATTCCTGATGGTTACATCAAGGCTGAGTCCCCATCAGATGCAATCTCACGCATACGTTGACCTTGATCAGGCTCAGTGCGGCGTCAAGTAGGTCGATCAGTTACACCACTACCGTCTCGAGTCGAACGGACGCAGAACCGACAAATGGCCTTGCAATTCAAGGGAAGCTGGAATTCAGCTCCAGCACAACATACCAGGTAGAGACGTTCTGACAAACGTCTACCCAACGACTTCTGACCTCCACGCCGGTTTGACCCTCCAAAACATGTCTTCGCTCAATCCTGATATACACTAGCCTAGATCATTTCCAGACAAATCATCCGATAATCCATGTTTTCATAGAAACACTGCGCTGCCGACTGGAAACGTCGAACGTCTGCGAATAGTCGCCCAAGTTTTGAGCAGCCTCTCCTTCGCACCAAGTTCCCGATTCCGTGCTTTTGTACACTACAGACTGATGTTCCAATTTCAGACCATGATGTGCGCGGAAGTTTGACCAATCGTGAGTCGAAGCAGCGGGCATGTGGTCTCCATCTTCACACGCTCATAGTGCCGTCCTTACCTTTCTGGCCGCGGACCAGGAAGCAGGCCGCTGGTGGGGATCACTACTCGCATTCGATTGGCATCGCCATCCATGCCACCAGCCCGTCAAATGATGATGCTGAGCAATATCGAACACGGACATCTCACACTCTTCCCACTACAGTATCAGTACCACGAGGTCATGGTGCACGGATCATTGCTGAATGTTGATATATTGAGAGAAAATGAGTAAGCACGTTGACCTTTCATGGGTGGAATATACGCTTTGTTCTCAATCTGCTAGGGATGACCGCTAAGAAGTGCCATAGGTCATCTACCTGAGTGTTATTTGGGTGACTACATACTAAAAATTCCAAGATGCCCGTAAGGTAAAGGAGGCAGTAATGGCCCAAAGTCTCGCCATGTCCAGGAGATGGTTCTGACATTTGGCTCTCGGCGGTAGTTCTACCGCGGGCAAGGGTTCCTCGGGCAATATGACCCGCGCTGTCCTTGGAATTGTTTGACCGATTCTCCTCCGAGTCCTTCACATCCCCAATGCCTCATCTACGTTCCGGTTCTGCTCCGCGAATGTGACTGCAGGCATGGTTGCGTCTTGGCTGACCGCGTGATGCCACGCTATTCTGAACCCGTTGTCGATTCCGTATGCCCCGCCATGGTCATCGCAGTCATGCAGCTCCCACACGCTGAGGATGAACTGCCGCTCGACGTGGAAGGTGCAATTTTTGGATGTGTCTTGGGTCAAGCGATGTAATTACGCGTCGAGCTCCATCACTGGTTGCAAATAGCGGTGACAGGTCGCCGACTCTGCTGTACGCAGAGTCTGGATCTGAGTTGTCTGGACATGATACTAGTTGAGGACACTCAGTGTTGTAGTAAGTACTGTTCCGTCAACCTCTACTTTGTCGGTCTCACCTTTGCCAAAGAAGCAACGTCCAGTCGAGGAACCATAGTTTGCGATCGAACATCTTCTTTTCACGGACAGCCCGCTTGGCCCAGGGCACTCAGTGGCCACGCAGACCTATCCGTACCAATAACCAGCAGCTTAGATCAAGACCAGACGAACCAGACCCATATCTGGTGCAAAGCCGGGTCCCAACAGATAAACAAAGTCACAGCGATACAGACGCCACACGACAAAAGGAGGATCTTTCTTGCCGGTCAATGTCCACGGGTTACTCTGCATCACTGGGACTAGCCTAGTACCGACCGTAGGTCACAACGCTAAGATCCCATACTTACTGTCTGTAAAAATTCTGAACTCCGGAGTATGACCGAAAACCAGTATCATAGCGGCCGAGTCAGATATCGCCAATCGACGCCCCCCGTTTCCGAAGCGCTGAAGGGGGATACCTTGTCGTAACATCCTTCTGCCTTTTCAGGCCATCATTATTGTCAAGGTAGCTGGACCGGTGATCTAAATCTCACCCTTCCGGTCTATATATTTTCGTTGGTGACTCCACTCTATCCTCGCTCCCTTCTTCACCTATCACCAGCTATTCGTTGAACGTGTCTACGACGCAGTCACCATGTCCTCTGACATACAGTCGGCTCTCAAGTTGCTCTGGTTTAACAACTGCGTGTCTCGTATGTCTACTCGTCATCACGTTCAATATTTACTCTCATAGACTGGTCCAGTTGCAACTGTTTGTGTAGTGGGGTACGACTATGGTGCGTCGTGACTCCTTCAGTGCCTGTCTTTTACTTGGAATATGAATTCTTATGGTACAGTCATCACATTTCCGAGAGAGGTATGTCAGCATCTGCATGGGCTGTTCACTTCCTGACGGCCTCCGAGGTAGATTATGTTTGGGTATGCAAGTATCAACTATTCAGCAAGCACGCTGTCGCTGACATTCCACAGCGAAGGAACTGGACCTGGGGATCTACGATGTTTGTCCTCGTATGTATTGGGCTCCACGAGGTGGCTCTTGGACTGCTCATTTTGCTAATAACTCTACCAGATACGCTATATTGGTCTTTGCCATGCTGTGTAGGTCTACATCTACTATCATTCGTATTGGACAGCACACTACCCTTTACCTAACCCTAAAGTACTGTGTCGCTTCGTAAGCTCGGCACTATAAATTAATCAAGATAATTAAACTGATGCCACATGCATAGTTGATACTTCATTTGTACCAGGTCCCGTCAAAGTCAGTTTCTTTGCTTTGTGTCTAATGTGCTAATGTGATTGACGGATTCGGCCCAACAGATGTAGGCACCCAATTCACTGCTCAGGTGAATGGTAACATTGACAGCTGAACAGGTGTACGCATACCCCTTGATCCTGCTTCGGACACAAATGTAAAAATTCAAAAGGTAGTACACTCTACCTCATTGAATCATGGACATTTCCGGTGTTTCTCGCTGCTGCAGATTGTGAGTTTCCCTATTCAAGTTCATTTCCTTGCAATCAATCCCAGTGACAGTGATGATGATCCTGCGTGTCTATGCAATGTGGAATCGATCAAGTTCGATCTTGATCATCCTGCTGGCCATATTTATGGTTCAATCTGCCATTTCAATAATCGTTGTAGCGAGATACAAGATTCCAAACACCCATCTTAGTGACCTGACAGGTGCGTCTTTGGATAGCACCATAGTGTCGACAAAGGCTGAACGTGATAGTCCTGTCTTTTCATATCCGATATTCTAGTCAGTGTGAAGCATGTCTACAACGTTACTTATTGCAATTTTGCGCTGTGTGTTCCACGAACTTTGTATAACTATGTTTTAACAGTTCCACGGCTAATTCTTGGTGCTCTACTTTTTATTCTTGTTCTTATTCAGGCCCTAAGGGAATCGGCAGAGATGCACAAGGCAACAAAGCAATGGCGACCTAACCAGTACTTCAGATTGTTCGTCAAGGATGTTATCCTTTACTTCTTTCTGTATGTCCACTCCTGCCTTCTTCTGTTGCCACCATCATGTTCCCAGAAACGAGTCCAATTCTCAAACCTGCCTCCTTCTAGAAACATGGCCTACAACGTCTCCCGCATTGTCCGGGATGGGATCATGTTCAGTAATTTGACTACACTCCTTTTGAGTGCAATCCCACCCGCGATCCTATCCTGTATAATGCCTCGGTACTTTATCAGTGTGCGACAGCTGTGCGACCGTGCCTGTCGCGGTGGATCGCGCGGGGTTGACAGCGGGTTCGGAATAGGGCCACACCAGATGGCCAGTCAAAACGCAACCATGTCTGCAATTGCGTTCGCAGACGTCGCGCCAGGACAAGAGATGGGCGGAAACACGGAGAGCACACAGGAGATTTTTTTGGACACAGTCGAGAATGGTGGATGTCGGGTTTGAACGAGGAGCTTTGTCAGGATTAGTATCAAGTAGGGGGAGCGACGCGGGAAGGCGTCTTGATATATCTTGGAACGCGCATTGAACACTATTTTTTTTACCTATACAATCGACCATTGTTCTACATGTTGAAAATTCGTCCGGGTCAATGGCGGCCCAGTGCAAGCTACAGCTAGGGCAACTAAATGCAACCATCGTCCAAGCTCTTCCCTTTCTGGCCCGTGCGCTTCCTCAGTTGACATGCTCTATCTTTCTCCAACTGACACTTCGGAGATGGTGCTAAAACGTGTTCGTTCATACCGTCTCACATTCCCCTTCGCGATGAACGTACCATAAAGTCAGTGTATTCTGCACCAAAGCCCACCAATACGTACTAGATTGTCAAGCAACGACATGCCTAAATCGAACAATCAGAACCAGAATACGTAGATACCAATTACCAGATGACGCTGATGCCCATGGAATCAAACCCGCCACCGCCTGTTCAGATACGGCAGTGAACCTCAGGCAGCAAGGGCAACCCGGCTCTGATTCAATGGCTGCTGACTCGAACGGGTGCGGTGCAGCGAGGTTTAGATATTGCTCTAGCGAATGGTTGCGATGCATATCTGGTGCCGTGGCCCTGACCCAAACTAGACAAAGTCAATGGTACATGCAACGCACGCAAAAAGGACCTCTCTTACAAGGTTGATATCCGCGGATAACCCTGCATCACTGGAACTATCCGATCGTGGCCACCAGTGGGTGCGAGATCAGAGAGTCCTCCACATCTCTATCCACGAACGCGACCGCAGACACGGTCGCGCTTTAGCTTGCCGCGTGATGCAACATTATTCCGAACCTGTTGTCGACTCCGTACAGCCTGCCATGTGCATCGTGGTCATGCGGCTCTGATACGCAGAGCTTGAGCTACCACTCAAAGTACAAGGTGGGGTCTTTTTTGGATGAGTCTGGGCTCGAGGAGTTCCGTGGCCAGATGCTGGTGAGATTTGACTTCAGACTCCGACTCCGACAGCAGTGCCGGTCGCCGACTTTGCTGTGTGCGGAGTCTGGATCGCGGCTCAAACGCTCCAGCCTCGTCGTCCCCACGCTCTTCAGGCGGGTGTTGCATGCTTCTGGCCGGTTTACACCGTTGGAACGATTCCAAGAGACGCATATCGCAGGTCCATCTGAACGTGATCCAGAACGAGGACATTCAAGTTCTGTGTCATGGTATGCGCAGTTCTGTCTTTTCTATTGTCCTCTCCTCTCTGTCAAAGAAACAATATCCAGTTGAGGGACCACTATTTGTGATCAAACACCGTCTTTTCATAAGCACCTACGTGGGTCCGGGACTCCCAACGACCACGAAAACACATCTCTACCAACAGGCCGCCGCCGCTGGCAACTTGGGTCAAGACCAGGGGAGGCAGACCCAAACTCAAACGTACACAGCCCACCTGAAAGAGGACAGTATTCTGAACCGGGGCGTAGCATGGGACCTAGCGACACGCAGAGACAATGTGCGAGGGAAACGCAACCTCATCACTACACGGTCCGACGAGTAGGGCACATCGCCGGGACGAGATACATGGTCGAGCCGAGTATGTCTAGACTTAGAGTCGATGTCTGCCGCAGTGTTTACCTGATCTCCGTATTCTCTCAATGGGATTCTGCATACAGGAACACTGGTCGCGACATGTCGTTTGTTCCCTTGGCCAGAGTCGCACTCGTACGAGCAAACATACACCAAGCGACTCCTGCACGCTGGTTCAACTCTCCGACTCGTCGATGGACATCCTTGCTCGAGTAACATGCACATCACTTCCAGTGGAATCGTACGAGAACTCGGTGGCTTCATGGCAACACTGTGCTAGCTACTGGGCACGTCGAACATCCGAATAATTCACCGGATTTTGAGTGGCCTTCCTTTCGCGCCGAATTCCCGATTCCGTACTTTATCACGCTGCGGACTGATGCTCCAGTTTCAGGCCATTGATGCCCGCGGATGCGTCGACCAACCGTGGGCAATGGGCATGTGGTCTCCGTTTTCACACACTCATCGTCCCGGCCTTGCCCTTCTGGGCGCGAACCAGTGCATCGCAGGCTGTTGGCGGGGATCACTGTTCGCGTTCAGTTGGGCATCGCCCGTCCACGCCACCAATCTGCCCAAAGGCGGCGTCGGGCGATAACGAACATCAACATCACGCATGTGTCTCAGTGTGGCTCGGTCGCGGTGCACGGCGCTGAGCGCTGATGTAGCCGGAGAAGATAGGCAAGTACTTTGGCTGTGCACAGGACGGAATACATACTTTTTTTTTCTCCGTTCGCTAAGGAGCACGAATGAGAAGACGATTGCGAACGAGTGCTATCAGGCATCGGTCTGAGCATGGATTGCGTGCCAGAGAAGCAGCAATGGTTCCAAGCGTTCAAAGTCCCCATCATGTCGGAAAGCGGATATCCGGGTCGTGTTGCAATGAAAATAAATGCCGTCGTTTAGCGCTTAGCCTTGGGCGTGGTCTCCGTCCCCCCCCCCCTGGACAATAGATCCTCAAGGAGCTACATTATCCTCAACCTCGTTCGACCGAATCCTCTCCGAGTCCTCCACATCTCTATCCACACTCCGGTCCTGCTCCGCGAACGCGATCGCAGACACGGTCGCGCTTTGACTGGCCACCTGACGCATCGTTATTCCGAACCCGTCGTCAATCCCGTAGGTGTTGCTGTCGTGCAGCTCGCGCACGCTGAGGATGAACCGAGGCATCATGATGCACACGAGCGTGGAAGGCACCCCTGCCAAGAAGAGCGAAGTCAGATTGGTGAACGTGACTCCGTCCTGGACCATGTCAGCGATGTTGTAGAACATGTTCCTAGGGGGAAATTGTGAGAACCAGATTTGTTTTACGAGGACAGGATGGCGATGTGGATGTAGCCAAATAAAAAAAAGGGGAAGGGAGGGGGAAGGGACGTACACAAAGAAGTAAAGGAGGCCGTGGTTGACCAAGAGACTGAAATATCGGTTAGGCTGCCACCGCTTCGTCGCCTTGTACATGCCGATCGAATCCTTCAAGGCCTGAACAAGAGCGAAAGCGAAAAGCAGAACGCCAAGAATCAACCGCGGAACTATCATGACATTCGAGTAGAGCGTCCACGGAACGTTCAATGCAATGTTACAAAAACCGAGATTCCCAGCTCGGCCCACCGTGACTAGAAACTGGAACATGAAGAGGCAGATCATCAATTGCTAACTTGTCCCAAGACGCACCCGAAGTGTAGGTATCAGGGTTGTTGTAGATCGCTTCCATGACAATTGAAGTGGTGGTTTGCACGATGAGAATGAAGAGGTGGATGGAAAGGACCGTCCTGGATCGACCCCACATCACGTAAACACGCAGGACCATCATCACTACAATCGAAGTCCATTGTGAGAAATTGGGGTGAGAACACGGAGGCTTACGGTCAGCGGCAGCGAGAAAGACCGGAAATGTCCATGTTTGAACCAGATAGAGCGCAGTACCTTTGAAACGTTATGCTTCATATTGCAGATGTTCGGGCCATATGCATACAGCTGCTCAAACGTCAACATTATCGTTCGTTCGATCAAGGGATTCAAATTCGTACGTCTGTTAGATTGCATCCCTTAGTAATGCTAGCAGATCGGATAGAAAAGTTGTAAAACTGACTTTAACAGGACCGGGCACAAACGAAGAACCTCCTGTGGATGTGGCAGACAAGTAGTATTAGTCTAATCAACCACGCAGATCGTAGTCCTAAGCTTACCAAGTGAGCTGGCCCTTGAAGGTTCAACCAAAGTTAGCACGTCCAATGAAAATCACAACTATAGGCCTACATAGCCCAACAAATCCCAACATAGCGAACCTATTGGGGTCACCGGTCGAGGATAACAGACAGCCAAACGGGAGGTATACGCACAAGAATGAATATTGATGACCCCCAGGTCCACCTTCGACGCTGTAAATTGTCAACAAAGCGTCTGCCAGAGACTCCCATTATCATACCCAAACATAGACCATCTTCAGAGACTATCAGATAGAGAGCATACGGTGCAGAGGAAACTGAGATACCTCTCTCGAAAAGGTGAGTACTACAAGTCAAGATTTGTTCAAAGCCAGAAGTAAGCGGGAGAAAGGTATGGCATACTGTAGTCGTATCCCACTGCAGTGATCAATGCAACTGCACTGGACTATAAGATCAGGGATCGGATACAGTGCTGAGTGGCCGTACGGGTCACGTAGTTATTGAACTGGAGCAACTTCAGGCCGGACAATGGGTCGGACTCGGAGGACATGGTCGATACACAAGGCTTTCGGCAAGCAGTTGCTAAGAGGTGGGCGAACGAGGAATGGATTAGGTACTGGCAGGATATATGGAAAAGGTAAGGGCGCATAGAATAGGGAACATTACGACAAACCTCGTTTTGTTTTCAGTAGTCTCGTGGCAATGATGGGACATTGGAAATTGAGCAGGGCGATGCTGGATGAAGGCATCCTCGACGATACCACAATTCCGCCGGACAAGGGCGGCAACGAGCTCTGCAATCAAAATTAATACCGATCACCCAAGTGGCCGAACAAGAGCATCGTTGGCCCACAGCACTTGGGGGATAAAATGTTCATGCCATTGATCTCTGGTCTGGCGCACATACCACGGATCAAAAGTGCTAGAGCGTCATCTATGTCGAATGAATGCGGTGCACTGTCCTTTTGTCCGCGAGATGTGGGGACACGATTGGGAGCTAGCCACTTGGTGGCCAACGTTGGCAATGCTAATCAGCGTCTCTCCGCTTATCTATTTGCCTCCCAGTACGAGTCGCATGTCAGCAGTGGGTGCCATCAGTACCAAAAAGACAGCGCTCACCATCAACGCTGAGGCTAAACACGTTCCCCGGCGCGGACTACCTCCGAAATGAACTATCCAGGTCCCCACGCCTCTATCGGAACACCAAGCCCATGGACGCGGCGCCGGTGGCCGGGCGCACTCTCAGGCTGTGGACTACCTTGAGGTGTGGAGCGACTTTTACTCATCCGAATGATGGGCGGGGCTCACCGTAACATCCCGATACTTGGCGAGGTTGCAGCTCAGCATGCTTGTCTTTCGTGGACCAGATCAATGCCCGAATCCTTGTAGAGTGATAATTATGGAATGTTAGGACGTCGTCGGACGGAATAGCTACGCACGATTAGACGAGGGCAGCACAACTCCACATGCAAAGTGATGGCTCGAGCAATGTAGCAAGCACATGCATTTAGTAAGCGACTGGCTCCGACTCGACTCGCCATTGCTAGTACTACACATGACCTTCTCCGGTGCGACCATACACCATTACTACAATTAGCAAGGCTTGCCAGTCTGCGACAATAAAACAGGCTAGAAGATGGGACCCATAGCGAGAGGATGTGTCGGCCTCGTCACTGGTGTTTGGCGAGCTCTACGGGAACTCATTGTGCTGCACCTTTCTGACATCCAGTGCGAGTACGGTTCTGGAACTCGCTTGGCGTTCCTTGAGGTATCGACAATCCTATCCGCGACGTGCGTGTGTCATCCGTATCCTTGCGCAACTGAATGCCCTGACGGCCGATTTCTGGCAGGTATCGGTGAAGAACCGACGTCCTCAAATCTTCCACGTCGCGCACAACGTCGGTTGGAAACTAATTTCCGGCCGTTTCTGCGAAGCGCCAGCGGAATATTTGTCAATCGTTCTTTGTCCCATCTTCACGTATGCGTGCTCGGACGCACCGGGGTGCCTTGATACAGGGGAACTCAGGGAAGTCTGGAATCGACAGCGCCGCATATCCTTGTCCCGTCGAGTCGCGAGAGGGGCGAGTGGCACGGTCCCGGCCCCAAGACCGTTCCCAAAGAGTACTTGGACCGTGATAAGACATCAAAGTCGACTTTGATCGAACCAACGAGCTCGTACAGGCCAGGCGTGCAAACACAGATCAAGGACGGTCACGTGGGTGGCAGCAGACAGACATCCAAGTCCAGATATCGGACCTCTTTCTCTCCATCACTCGGCTTTGCGAAGCTAATTCCGTTTCATCTCACGGCTAAGGTCCTCATTCAAAACTTGACATGCACCTCTCTCCTAACCATGCCTGATTGGATTGTCCCTGGGTCCTCCACGATACATGGCCAGCTTTGACGCTGTTGTGTTGATTTCTTGGACCGAGGCATATTCTTTGTCCGAGCTACATCGCCCCGCCCTCCGCCAACGCAACAGCCCTCACTCAACGCGCATCAGTCCTCATTTAAGTTTGACCTAATACGCGATGTCCGACTCAACCTCCTCTGTGGTTTCACTCGCGACCTTGTCCAGCGCTGGTACGGCTTCTACGAACACAATGACAGGCATGGCCATGCTTTGACCGGATCGAGAGATTGTTCCAAACCCACCGTCCAACTCCCACAAGCTGCAACAGGAACCACGATCAGGCATCTCCAGCACACCAAGGGTGAACCGAGGCATCGTGCATCACTGCCCACACGACCGTGTGTGAAGCCGAGGTCAGGAACAGCATCGAAGGACTGCTCATCACGACGCCGTCCCTGAGGATAGAAATAACGTTGTAAATCGCAGTGCTAAAAACACCCGAGGATCAGTCTTCTTTTTCGGGATCGTCAGAAGAGCGAGATGTATAGGAGAGCTTGATGGAGACGTCGCAAGACAAAAGGAGGCGCGTACACGATGAAATAAAGGATACCGTGCCTGACAAGGAGCTTTATGTTGCCGTTGCTTCGTTGCTCGGTACATCTCGACAGACTCCTTCAAGGCCACAATAAGAACTCGAATAAAGAGTATAATACCAAGGATGAATCGTGGAATGATAGAGGGCTTACGGGACATTCAATACAATATCACAATAAGAAGGATGCTGTATGTGGACCATCGTGACCACATAAAATGTAGGCCGCCGGATTGAGACCAGGTTGACATTGATATTCGTTGAGAGACACCTGACAACGTGTTGTAACGGGTGTACTCGGTTTTCATAACGAGAGTGGGATCCAAGACATGGGCTGTAGAGTGGAGTACATCACCAGCACTGCTTCGAATGACGTACGGCGTGAACCTGATCTATTTTGGGACAGGGACATGATTGGGGCTGTAGCACCGCAAGCCTGTGACCATGAGTAGAGTAATTCCGTCAGAGCGCTGCGGGGAACGTCACCCCCTCCGGATTGCAGATGGTCGAAACTGGAACTCCAAGGCATAGCATACAGGCTGTGAGTTGAAGCGACGGCTCGAATACCCCAACGTCCGAACTAGAGCCAGAGAAGGAGTGCCAGCGATTGAGGCAACTTGCGCGACCCAATGCTGGGAATGGTTTGGGTGGTGGAGAAGGGTGAGATATTGCTTGAATAGACCTGAATCCTCGCAGATGGTAGAGTATGACACACAGGTCATGGATGCATCCTAGGCCTCAGGTTAACGGAACATGAGCAGCAGCGTCTCTTACTGGCAGGCCAAAGGTGCGAGTCTATTGCGTGACAGTGCAGTGATCATTGGTCACGGTGGTCTCGTGCCAGCATTCTTATGTAAGCAACGCGACGCCACCCGCCTCTTGGACCGTTCGCTCTGAACGCTCGGCATCGTTGCCCTCGGATGTTTCCTAGTACCATGGTTCAATCAAACCGGGACCCGGTCGCGTCAATGACCTCCTCCTGGCTGCTGCAAACGCCACTGGGACATTCTTGCTGCTAGAATGCCTTGTACTGGGAGTCACCGCACAGTGAGGGAATCATTTTCCTGGAAACAGTTCGTCATCAGTGTCCGCACTCCGGAGAGCGCGCTAGTAGTGGCTTCGGTCCTCCATCCTCTCACTGAAATGAACGGAACATCCCTGGAATGCTGAGGAGGTGGTCGTGATCTCGACATGCCAACAATGCAGTGTCACTTTGCAGGCGAGGGCGCCGTTTCCACTCTTACCAGAGGACTACTCGGAGAATCAGCCAGTCCATGGCGAGGCGTGCGAGCCATCGAGGCCGGTTCTAATGTTCTGATCAAAGTATCCATCCCCCTATGCTATACGCTATCGTTTTTTCCTGGTACCGCACGCTCGTTCGTACAAGTCCGTCTCCTACATTCGCAGTCCACAAAAGTCATCCCCATCCCGCCTGCCCTCTCATCGTTCCTCTTTCACACCTGATATGCAGCAAACTCCACTCTGACCGATTGAAACCCTTCTGCGTCCTCCGCGATTCGGTCCTAAACCTGACCCTCCTCCAAGTCACCTCCCACGAACGCAATCCCAGATATAGTGCCTGCTTGACTGGCGATAGGCTGTGACGTGATCCCAAACCCATCGTCGATCCCGTACAATCGGCCCTGGGATTCTCGGACATACAGCTCTCGCACACTGATGATGAACCGAGGCATGATGAGGTACAAGATTGCGTACGAAAACGAACTCCAGAAGAGCACGGAATAAGTGTTCCCCGTGATGTTCCCCTGGATTCCAGACTCAATTATGTAGGCCATATTTCTAAAAGAACGAATGGTTAGTCTCGTGTGCGGTCACAAGGCGTGAGACGGTTGGGAGAATCGTGCATATGGGGGTGGTGGATAAAACAAAGGAGGATGTGACGCGAGACGTACACAAAGAAATAAACAGTGCCATCCCTGGCAAAGAGCTCGATATATCGATTAGGCTGCCATTGTTTCGTCGTTTTGTACATCTCCACGGACTGCTTCAAGGGTTGGATGACAGCAAGAGCAAAAAGAAGAAGAGCCAGTATGAACCGCGGGATCATGTAAGCAGAAAAATAGTGGCTCCCCGGGATGTCCAATACAATATCACAAAAAACGAAATCTCGAATTTGGACCAAGGTGACTGGGAAAGGGGCGGGAATACCGGGTCAATACTGCGTTTATCCTACTAATCCATACCAAGACACACCTGACAAGTAGGTCCCGGGAGTGCTGTACATTCCCGACAGAACGATTGAGATGGCGGTTTGCAACGCATAAATGGTCAGGAGGATGCGAAGCATCATTTTGGGTCGATTCCATATCGCATATATGCGCAGGACCATCATCACTGTAATCGAAATTCATCATGCATAATTGAACGTCAGGTACAGCAACTCACTATCAGCGACAGCGAGAAACACTGTAACCCCCCATATCATAACTAAATAGAGCATAGTGCCTTTGAATCGTCATGCTCGACTTTGATGTTGTAGCTCGAACCGGTTTGCTTACACCTGTGTGAATGTTAACGTTGCCGTTTATCCGACTGGGGGCTTAGATACGTACGTCTGTCGGAGCACAGTCATCAGTCTAGTTGATCAGACATAACCTAAGCCGAGAAAACTGACTTTGACCGGGCCAGGTACAAATGAGGAACCACCTGTGGATTCGGTGGAGATATTGGTTAGACGAATCGTCCAAACTAATTTGTAGTACAGATCATACCGAGTGCATAGATACTTTGCGGTTAATTGGAGTGAACACATCGTCCAATGCAAAATGATGACAATCATGGACCTACATGGCCCAACAAAGACCCACGTAACGAACCTACTCAAGTCGTTAGCGAGAACGTATGTAGCTGAGACCTGCGCGAAATTGCAAGCATACTAGAACGAATACTGCAGACCCCCAGGTCCAGTTCCTGCTCTGCGGACTGTCAGCGACACCGAGCGGTTGATGTTCAACAACGGCCATTTCCGTACCCAAATATAATCTATCTACAGAGAATTTCAGAAGAACGAACGGTGTGGAAGAAATCGAGATACCTCGCGTGAAAAGGTGAGGACTATAGAGTGATGCTTATACTAAATGTAGTGAGAGCAGGGAAGCATTACGCACTATAGTCGTATCCCACTATGCTGACCATCATGACTACGTAGGTCCATGAGATCAGTCACTAGATGCAATGACGAGTGGGCATACCGGACATGTAGTTATTGAACTGGGCCAATTCCAGAGCGGATCGCAGTTCGGACATGAGGAATATAAGGCGTGTCCAATTGACAACTGCAAAGTGGGGCAAAATTGAGTGGGGCTTGAATGGAACACGGAAAGATGACCAAACGTGGTGAGAACACTTATATCTCCCTCCCGGAATCTTGTCTGTTTACCTCATGAAAAGATCAGAAGCAGACATCATCACAAGGCGTCCCATTTCCTTGGATGATCCCGAGGCAATGCGAGATCGGAACTTGTGCAGGTGGATGCCTGATAAAAGCCACTTTGACGCACCAAACGGCGTCGCGATTGGATCTTAAGGTCAGGGTGAGTAAGGCGGTGCGGTACTGACCTATTTATATGCCTGAAGCTACCACCGCCAACGGCATTCAGGCCCATCCATCATCTCACTGTTGACGCAATCACATAAAAGTGGGCGACACGTACGAACACCGCTCCAAACAGGAATGGAACGCGGATGGTGCCATTTCCACCAAAGCGGCGTTGATGGAGCGAACAGAGACGCTGGAAAAGAATGCCGAAATTATGACATGGCCGCCGCATAGTTAGCGTCAGCTGACGAGTAGGTGGCTGAACGTGGTGGACCCAGTGACAGTGACGCATACAATATTGCACGAGGAACCATCCGAGCCGTCAGCCACCCAAACTAGTCCACAAATGGTCGTGCCCCTACCAGGCCGAAGTCGAGACACGCCTGCTACGTGACAGTCATCGTTGGTCACGCGTCACGGTCGCCGTTGGCAGCGTGCTAGCGTTCCCCAGCAACACAGTGCTACCCCACCTCTTAGACTGTTCGCTCCGAACGCTCGGTCTACGCGACCGACTGGTCGGACATCGTCAACAGCGATGCTCCTAGGCATGGATCTAGGCATCATCGCCCTCTGATTCTCCCTAGCGCCATGATGTCAAACCGGGACCCGGTCGCGTCCATAACCTCCTCTCGGCTGCCGCCACAAACGCCACTGTGACTTGCTGCTGAAGTGCCTTGTGCCGGAAGTCACCGCACAGTGAGGAAATAAATTTCCTGAAAGCAGTTCGTCACCCGTCTCCGCACCACGGAGCTCGCGCTGGTAAGTAGCTCCGGCCCTCCATTCTCTCACAGAAACGAATGGAACATCCTCGGAATGCTGAGAAGGTGGTCGTCATCTCGTCATGCCAAAAATGCAGTGTCACTTTGCCGGGGAGGGAGCCGTTTCCACTCTTCCCAGAGGACCATTCGGAGTAATCCAGTCCATGGCGAGGCGTACGAGCCATCGAGGCCGGTTCTAATGTTCTGATCAAAGTATCCATCCCCCCTATGCTATATGCTGTCGTTTTTTTCTTGGTGCTGCACGCTCGTGTGTACAAGTCCGTCTCCTACAATCGCAGTCCACAAAAGTCATCCCCATCTCACCTGCCCTCTCATCGTTCCTCTCTCACACCCGATATGCATCGACCTCGACTCTGACCGATTGAATCCCCTCTGCATCCTCTGTGGTTCGGCACCCCATCTGACCCTCTTCCAAGCCATCTTCCGCGAACGCAATCTCAGTTATCGTGCCTGCTTGACTGGCGACAGGCTGTGAGATCCCAAACCCACTGTCGATCCCGTACAATCTGCCCTGGGATTCTCGAACATACAGCTCTCGCACGCTGATGATGAACCGAGGCATGATGAGGTACAGGATTGCGTACGAAAACGAACTCCAGAAGAGCATGGAATAAGTGTTCCCCGTGATGTTCCCCTGGACCATAGAAACGATCACGTAGGCCGTATTTCTAAAAGAGTGAGCGATTAGTCTTGTGTGTGGTCACAAGGCGGGAGACGGTTAGAGGAATCGTGCGTATGGCGGTGATGGATAAAAACAAGGGAGGATGTGACGCGAGACGTACACAAAGAAATAAACAGTGCCATCCCTGGCAAAGAGCTTGATATACCGATTAGGCTGCCATTGTTTCGTCGTTTTGTACATCTTCACGGACTGCTTCAAGGGTGGGATAACAGCAAGAGCAAAAAGAAGAAGAGCCAGGATAAACTGCGGAATCATGTAGGCCAAAAAATAGTGGTTCCCCGGAATGTTCAACACAACATCACAAAAAACGAAGTCTCGAATTTGGACCAAGGTGACTGGGAAAGGGATGTGGGAAGGATGGTAATGCCAGGTCAAGACTGCGTTTATCCTACCAAGACACACCAAGACACACCTGACAAGTAGGTCCCGGGAGTGCTGTACATTCCGGACAGAACAATCGAGATGGCGGTTCGCAACGCATAAATGGTCAGGAGGAGGCAAAGCATCATTTTGGGTCGATTCCATATTGCATATACGCGCAGGATCATCATCACTGTAATCGAAATCCGTCATGCATAATTAAACGTCAGGTACAGCAACTCACGATCAGCGACAGCGAGAAACACTGCACCCCCCCATGTCATAACTATATAGAGTATAGTGCCTTTAAATCGTCATGCTCGACTTTGACATCGTAGCCCGAACCGGTTTGCTTACACCTGTGTGAATGTCAACGTTGCCGTTTATCCGATTGGGGCGCTCAGATACGTACGTCTGTCGGAGTACAATCGTCAGTCTAGTTGATCAGAAATAACCTAAGCCGAGAAAACTGACTTTAACTGGGCCAGGTACAAATGAGGAACCACCTGTGGATGCGGTGGAGATATGGGTTAGACGAATCGTCCAAACTAATTTGTAGTGCAAAGCATACCGAGTGCATAGATACTTTGCGGTTAACTGGAGTGAGCACATCGTCCAATACAAAATGATGACGACCATGGACCCACATGGCCCAACAAAGACCGACGTAACGAACCTACTCAAGTCGTTAGCGACACCGTATGCAGTTGAGACCTGCGCGAAATCACAAGCATACCAGAACGAATACTGCAGACCCCCAGGTCCAGTTCCTGCTCTGCGGAATGTCAGCGACGCTAAGCAGTCGATGTTCAACAACGGCCACTTCCGCACCCAAATATAATCTATCTACAGAAAATTTCAGAGGAACGAATGGTATGGAAGAAATCGAGATACCTCGCGCGAAAAGGTGAGGACTATAGAACAATGCTTACTTTCAATGCAGTGTGAGCAGGGAGGCGTTACGCACTGTAGTCGTATCCCACTATGCTGACCAACATGACTGTGTAGGCCCATGAGATTGGTCACTGGACGCAGTGATGAGTTGGCGTACGGGACATGTAGTTATTGAACTGGGCCAGTTCCAGAGCGTATCGCAATTCGGACATGAGGAATATAAGGCGTGTCCAATTGATAACTGCGAAGAAGGGAAAATTTGAGCGAGGCTTGAATGGAACGGCTGGAAAGATGACCAAACGCGGTGAAAACACTTATATCTCCTTCCCGGAATCTTGCCTATTTACCTCATGAAAAGACCCGAAGCAAACATCACAAGGCGTTCCACATTCTTGGATGATCCTGAGGCAATGCGGGATCGGAACTCGATACATGATAAGAGTAACTTTCGACGCACCAAACGGCGTCACGATCGGATCTTAACGTTTGGCTGAGTAAGACGGGGCGGTACTGACCTACTTATGTGCCTGAAGCTACCATCACCAACGGTATTGAGGCACAACTTGCTGCGCGCATACATTATCTCACTGTCAATGCAATCACGTAAAAGCGGGAGACACGACGCGGATACGAACACAGCTTCAAACAGGAGTGGAACGCAGATGATCCCGTTTTCAGCAAAGCGGTATCGGTGGAGCAACCAAAACCCTAGAAAAGAATGCCGGAATTATGACATGGTCGCCGCATGGTTAGGGTCAGGTGATGAGTAGGTGACTGAACGTGGTGGACCCAGGGCGCGGAACGATCAACATATCGACAGACGGCCATCGCCGTCCTCCCAGGCCCCCCATATTGGTTGGTTGGAGCATCATTGATATCGATTCCTGGGCGCATATAACCAAAGAATGGGTGAGCTGGAGGAAGGAGACAACTGAGCCATCTGACAAGCTGCCCCGCGAGGAAGGCCTGAAAGCGGAGCAAGCCAACTTGAACAGAGCGACCTGTTCTACAAGCAGCAAGGGAAAGGCGCCTGGCCAAAGAGCCGACGGTGACCAAATAATGTAACGACGGTTAGTTGGACACCAGCACTGGCAGTGGATAAAGTCGCGATGACAAGGTCAACGCACGCGAAGGTTTGCTGCGGGATATTAGCTGACAATGACCAGATGAGCTGGTCGCGTTTTCTCTGGTTCGCAGCGAGAAAGCACAGACGACGTCAGACTCGGACGGACAAACTTGTCCTTGTTTACGCCGAGCTTGTGCAAAACAACTCGCGTCGACCTTAGCGCCCACCTCGTCCGCTGCTCACAGCTCAACGCTGATTTTGATTCCGTCATGGGTCGCTTCTAGATGGATCATCCGTGACCTTACGAGTTTATCGACACTCCAACGTACGATCGAGCTCGCTTTGAACACAGACAACTTCCAAGCATCGTGTGAGGTCTCTCCTGTAGGGCCATGGAGTCCTAGGTACACGCACCCACACTTGGTCGGACCTTTACGGCGCACGTCTCCACTATATCCTGGGCGAGACGATGGTCTACGGTACCTATCTTCAATCCGTTCCCGTGCATTCGCAAATAGGTCGAGTCGTCACGTATACAATATTGCACGAGGAACTATCCGAGTCGTCGGCCACTCAAACTAGTCAGCGAATGGTCGTGCCCTCGTTGGACCGTAATCCAAAGCTACGATGAATCCCGACAGACGAGAGAGCGAGCGAAGCTGTGGTGGAACTGCCAGCCAATAGTAAAGAACGAACAAGGAATGGCCGAGCGACGCCCGCTGTGTATTTTGACTATTTATCGCGAGAAGGCGTACAGTATCAAGATGGATCCTCCCCCTCAGCAACATCAAGATAGGGTGTCGGTGCAAGGCACAGCACAACTTGATCGAGTACGTTTACTGGGAAATGCCGGAGGGACTGAACGAGAGCGGTGAATTTCACGACATACACATTCGGCTATGGAGGAGTGTGATACGGGGTTACTCCGCCATCCAGGGACGCGTCCGCGTCGAATAAATGGGACCCTTAGCAACATCCCCGTGCCTGGGGTGCGGCGATGTCAGACCAGCAGAGACCGCTTACCTCAAGCTGATTTTCGTATCATCATGGACCAGTTTGTTCGTCCTATTCCTCCTACACGGATAGGCAGTACTCGATGGTACCCTGACATCTAGCACAGGAAAAACTAGCTGTTGGAGCAGAAGCTATAAAACCAAGAGCTGGGGACCTTACACCCATTGTTTGAACATAAACTTCAAGGGTGAGTTTATTTTCGAAAAGGCGGTGCGAGATCCGATAAAATGAATGCCGCCTGCAAGCTGGAGTGCTCGGCTATATGCTTGGCATCACAGTCGGCGCAGGAACGATCAACATGAGAGACAGCCGCCAAGGGCACCTCGTAATCGAGGTCGAAGCAGTGGCTAGTTGATAGCGCCGTGGGCACACATGGAGTGCAAAAGTGAAATCGCCGTATTCACACTGCAATGTCGAGCAGCAGAGTCGAAGAGTCGACCAGCGAGACAGACTTGATGTCTTGATCATGATATCGAGCAAGGGGTCCAACTCCACCGTGCTTTGGACACGATGACAATCCTCGGTAGAAATAGTGCAGGGGTTGATGTTGATGTTCCTGTATCCTCATGTCCCCGCACCGAACCCAACGGTACGAAAAACAGAAAAAAGCCCGCCGTGCGCGTACCGATCCCGGATGCTGTGTCACTGAGCGGCCTCCTGGATGGGCAATCTAAACGACAAGACAACCAAGGGCCAGGCGACGGTTCACGAATAGTCTAGCTGGAAGAGTTCCATCACTCGGAACGTTTCTTTTCCCTATGATATGACAAGCTGGTAGGAAGCATAATGTGCGTGGAAAAGCGATATGTACTTGGCGAATGCTAGATCACCGAGCGAGGTAACAAATACTGCGTACCAAGAACGCATCAAGGTGTATTAGAACTGGTAATTCAAACTAGACATCACTTGTTGGTTTCCTTCATTTGATTGTCCCGTCACCTCAACGGGTGGAATTCGGTCTGCCATTCCCGTATCGTGGCGTGGGCGGCAATGGTCGACGTGAGAAGAGCAGGATGAACGCTACTGCCTCTCGAGGCGACAGTCAGGCCCAAAGCGGCGCGTGGCGACAGTCGGGGAACACAGGTACCATAAAAATTTGATATCGTCATGTTTGACGTGATGCGAAATGGCGGGCCGACCGATTGAGCCACGAAGTGGACAACTTGAAGAGCATACAACCACCCACACTATTGCGCACAAAACGCAATCGATACGGCCTGAGGAGGGAGTATAAGAAAAGAGTAGGACATTCCTGTATCCTCGCATGACACCTACTAGCAGGTTGACCGCCAGCAGCCGAGCAGCGTACTCGGCTAATTGTCGTCCTGGGGGTATGGTGTGCTCCATCACCCATGATCTTCTCCTCGGCACACGCTGGCGTCCATCACAAACGGTCGCAGAACAGTACAAGAGGGAGGGAGTGAGTTCTGGAGCGCGATGCGCTTGACGTTCCCTGGTACTCGGTCTGGATTCGTCTCTTTGTTGGTTCCATTCAGGATTTGGGTGATTTCTTTCTTCACTTCTGACGGAGCCAAAGTTGCAGCGGTTGAGGTCGGTTGTCGACACCGCGGAGGTCTCCACAGCACGGTGGCGGTTTGAATAGGCGCTCGCCGCCACTCGAAATATCTGGCAGAAATGGCCCGGCACCTTAGTAACCTTCTCCTTCTCAACTCTTCCCGTTGAACGAGTTCTTCGTCGCAGGAACACCGCGAGAAGCACTCGATCCAACTAGGAAGATCGTCATCGCCCGGTAGGTCAAGGGTTGCAACGTGTGCTCCTGCCGGTGACCCTCTTTTAAGACCCCCTCAAGGCGGTCGCAGGGTTGTCGACAGCCACAATGGATCCACACTATGAACCTCCCAACCTTTTCGGCGACGACTCCGACTCCGACCCGGGTGGGTACGTCCCTAGCGGGGTAGACAAAGGAAAACGGAAAGCGGACGGTGTGTCTCATGTGAATAGGAGCCGTCACAGAGACTGAGCCAAGTGACGCTTTTAGAGTCTTTGGAAAACGAGCAGCCTACCACTCGTTACCGAAATTCTTATAACGTCCCTTCTCATATTATCAATGTCTCCTCTTCAGACTCGGACACGGCATCTGAGTTTGGTTCCAGCGATTCTCAATCGACGCGCTCTCCCCCATTGATGCGTGTCGACTCACGTCCTATCACGGATGATGCTGCCTCCGATGGCAGTGAAAGCCTCTACCAGTCTGCTGACGAAGAAAACGGATTGAGCGACCAGGTGTGTTCGCTCGATTCGACTCTAGCCAGAATCTCGAGTCCGATCTAGGATCAGCAGATGGATGTAGACCCACCGCCCGTTCAACGTGACGAATTGGACTTGGCCTATTCTATCAAAGGCATGTATCGCATCCTTGACCTTATCTCTGAGCAAGGTAGTGGCGGTCTCGGTGAGCACTCACTCGGACTTCGGGACTGTTTCCGATCGTTGATGTGGCGCCAGTCGATAAAATCATCATATCCCAAGACTCGCTTGCGGCATTCATAAACAGTGTCCGCTCGGGTGCATACGTATCCATGACAAAAGTCAACTTCAAGACCCTGGACAAGTATGTCATCAAACCTGTCGGTGTCTATGGGAGCAAGGAGGAAATCATCCGGTTTCTTTTGGAGCTCAGCGTTATCGATGAGACGGTGTACTATCTCTGTGACTTGTTCATCCTTCGCACGGCTGACACCATATTCAACAGTGCGACACAGCTTCTCATCGACTCTGATACACGATTGCGCACACAACCGGCCCTCCGGTCAGGCCTGTACATCATCACAACGCCAGCGCAGACCGAGGGTTCTCATCAAGTGTTTGTTCTTTATTGGCCTGAACAAACAACTTGGGACGACTCGGCGGCATCCTCTGTTCGGCGCAATCGCATCACATTTATGAGGTTCGTCCAGATTGATTCATGAGACGTTCACTTCCGAACACGTCCCGTGCAGATACTTGACGAAGATGTGTGATCAGATCGTGTCCCTGATCTCCTCCGAACACGCACAAACCATCCTTTGGAATGAAGAAGGTGACGAAGACACCGAGAATGATGTCAATGCGTTCGATATAGACCAGGACGAGTCGGATAGAATGTTTACATTTGAAGTTGCGCAGACCAACGAGCAGGAGGAGTCCGTGACTGTTCGTGGGGGTTTCAAGGTCGGATTCATTTTGTGTACCAGCGTCGTCCTTTGCTGATATATCCTGGTTCACGGCATTTCAGGCTATCTCTCGTGAGATTATACTTCCAGAAGCATCCGCTGAGGATCCGGATCCGATGACCCCTACGCCGGTAGCACCATTTTTACTCTTTGGCGAAACTACGCAAGGGTTCATGACGGTTGAACACCGAGAAGCGAGGGTCACACAAGAGACCTTGAGGTCACGTGTGTTCGAGCCCATGCGCCTAGAAAACCATTTGTGAGTGCTCCTCTTCGTTCCCGGTTTTCGTGCCCTAATTTTCCCGTTTTCTCGGATGATCAGGGCATCCGACCGCCTGTGTCTGAGCGAGAAGTTGGATGACGACGCATTAAGAATCCTGGTTTATCTGGGTCTCGAGAAACGTTTTCCACAGGAATGCAGGCAATGGAAGCAAGATTCCAGTGCCATCCGAAACATGTCAGAATCAGACATCAAGAAAGGGGTTTCGAATGCAAGGACACAATTGGGGGCGGAATTGCCTACGCTGGAACGGTCGTTATTCGAGGCGGCTTTAGACAAAGTGCTGGAATTATATCCGTGAGGACATCTCATTGTTTGTATACTCATTCTGATACCTGTCAGATGCCTCGACCGGGGGGCGTTCGTTTATAACGCAAACGAAAGGGGGAAGTCTAGGGATGATCCAGGTGTGTCTCGGTTCACTTGGAGCTTGGAAAATAAATACATGCTGACCCCAGTAGTTTTAGTGCCCCTCTCCAAACTCTTAGCGCAGTACCCGAAAGCAGCTGAAAAAGTTGCGCAGCAGCTAAATGAGAGCTTCCAGACCATCACTGACCAGGAATTTGGAAATATAAAGAATCGGATCTGCATGTTCAAGGAGCTCGGTTCGCTCTTGAAGAGGAAAAATTTGAAATTGAGTAAGGCGAGCGTTGCCCGGGTCGTAGTGGCCATACTGGAGGGGAACGTCGAGCAAGCCAAGGCGAATATGAAGGATGCCGATGGAAAAGGCAAATGGAACACTGCAACGTTCAGTTTGAACCCGATGAAATGGACCACTAGCGTTAGGTCAGTATGGGAGACCGTTTCGCAGGGAGAAGACAAGATGAAAGATCTACTGGACGACCTCGTTCGTAGGGCGACAAAGGCTTCCAAGGAGATGTCCGATAGTCAGTTTTTAGGCCAACTGGAACAGGACGTGGAGAAATTTTCGCCACGTTTCCCACAATTCAGGATTCCTGCCGAACAGGCGAAATTGAGAGCATTCGAGTCTTTGGAGGTTAGCATCGCGAGGACCCTAAAGAGACTTACGCCAGTCGCGCACAGGACACAAGAGAAGGAGTGCGAGGAACAGATCAAGCACGAGCATGCAAAGAGGGCCGAGCAAGAGCTAGATCGGCTAAGACTGGAACTCATCAAACATGTGAATGTCATGTCCGCGCAAACTTTATCCTCGTGCGTCCTAGTCATCCTCGTGTTCAATTGTGACTTTGGCTGACATTTTTATTTGCAGACATACATTCTCGATCGATAATGTAGAGGAAGAGCGAAAGGAGCGGTACTTAGGTGAGTAATAGCTTCGTGGACACGTCTCATGATTAATATTCCACTTGTATGGTAGTTTTCAGTTCTTCAACGTCGTATCGAATCTCTGGCTTGCAGTCGTCGCAAGAAGATCCAGTAGAAATTTACACGGTACATCTCATGAACTTGTCGACAGAGGATCAGCACAATTTACAGTTAAACCCGGACACGATCCCCTCACCACGTTTTCGATACCGACATACATTCAAATTACCACTGGGTCATTCCATAGTGTACGTCCCCAGGCTTCCGACTTGACTTGCATAGCTTGAACTGAGCCTTGCGTTTGCCACGAACAGGCGAGCACAGCTACTTGAAGGAGAGAAACTGTTGTTGGTCGTTGCTGACCGAGCAGGGAACTTGAATGTCTACCTTGAGAGCTTGGCGGGTATAGACGGTGCGATCGCGCGTGGCCGTGGAAAGTCCCTCAATCGTGAAAAAATTGGGCACAAATTTCTGTTGGCGTTCGACGAGTCTAAGAAGATGCTGGCTGTCGTGTCATCCGACAAGGCATGTTTTCGCTTACATGATCGTGGTTACACTTTTTCAACACTTTATTTCACAGCAACTACTGCACATTTTCATATTCGATGAGACGCGCGGGTTTCAGGCCTTGGGAAGCGCTATCAACCTTCACCAGTGGTACGGCGATGTGAATGTGTCTATTCTGCGGGCATGCTTTGTGGGCGGAAGCGAGGAATTGGTGCTGGTTGATTCACAAGCACAGGCGAGAGTGTTCTCGTTGGTGACGCTCCAGTTTCGGTACGACCGAGCTTGTTTCGTCTTACACAAGTTTCCCTGACGAGGGATGGGGATTACCAGGCCTGCTACACTGCAGCTTGACCAGGTGCCTCATAGTGTGGGCTCTACCCCCGACGGTGCTTGTCTGCTGGTTGCACAAGCTAGGGACAGCAACTTGGCCGTGACCGCATATCACTGGAGTACTCTTGGCTCTACAGAAGGAACACTACTCGATTTGGGCCCGCTCACTATCGAGAACGGTTTCGTGGTCACATCATTGATCACCCGAACTGCTGTGCACGCTATCGTGCTCGACTTTGAGGCGCACGCATGCAAATCACAGGCATTGGATATTACGCGCAAAGTGACCGAGTTCACGTTCAAGCAAAAAGGCACGCGGGGTTCCTCTTCACGACATCGGTCGGGGCAAGGGAATGCAACCGCACACAACTGTCTTATTGACTGTCACGCGGACGTCTGGACACGTTTCCCGGTCTTACCGGCGGTGCAGCGCGAAGCTATTTCGTCGTCGAGCCTTCGGAGCACGCGGACGCTCGTGTTCGTGACGGATCGTGACTATACGCGATATGCACCGCATTTTGCAGAGATGATTCACACCTTTGAGCAGGCGACGAAGAAGCCTACGGGGGATATCCTCAAGTCCATTCAAGTCTCGGCTGCCACGTTTTCCGTCTTTGCTGCTGAGTTGTGTGGCAGTGGGGAGCGCCAGAACACACCTAGCACCCGTCCATGGAATGTCTCTGCTTATCGTGGAGGCGAATGGCTCGTTGAGTTCCTTTGCCTGATTCCGATCCACCTTGCCCTAGCGAAGGAAAACCGGTTCGTGCCCCTCAAGGACGGAGTGTACTCGCCTGAGCAGGAGAAGTCGCTGTTGGGTGCGGATGTGAACCGCATTGTGGACAGTCTGTCCTTTGGTTGGTACGAGTCGTTGTTCCAGTCGTACATGGCATCCAAGGTATGTAGTGTCAGTTCCACTGCTGTTTAAAAATCTGCTTACGATGTCGATGGTAGCCCGTCAGGGTGGTGTCCTCGATGGGAGAACAGTCGGTCGGCAAGAGTTTTGCATTGAACCACCTCGTCGATACGTCCTTTGCTGGGTCAGCTATGCGGACGACAGAGGGAGTGTGGATGTCGGTTACACCTACCAAGGATGCGTTGATCGTTGCACTCGATTTTGAAGGTCAGTTTCATCCACCTCGCGCGTTGCTCACCTCGCCTCAGCTCTCTGCGTGATATTTTTTGTCGGTAGGTGTACACAGCATCGAAAGGTCCGCTCAAGAGGATACGCTGCTCGTCTTGTTTAACACTGCTATATCTAACTTGGTGAGTAAGTTGTATAGGGGGAGGAAATTACTCGAGACAACTTCGTGTTGCAGGTGTTGTTCCGCAATAACTTTGCACTCAGCCGAGACATCACTGGGCTTTTTCAGTCGTTCCAGTCGAGTTCGACGGTGTTGGACCCAAAGGCGAATCCGTCGTTATTCCAGTCAACATTGGTCATTATCATCAAGGTATGACGGGTGTGGTCGGCTTCACGTCGTTGATCTGAGGTACATCATCTTTCTAACTTAGGATGTTGTCGACTCGGACAAGGCCGAGATTGCCAGAGAGTGCGTGATGGTTGCTTGTAGTATTCTTTTTGTGGCGTTGCATATAACGGATACTGTTTACTTCTCGCAGGTTTTCGCTCAAGTTCCAACGAATCGTGCAAGACGAGCAAGAGGCCAATTTCATTTCTCGACTTCACGCTGGGAAGCTGAACATCATACCATGGTGAGCAAGATGGGCTACGAGCAAATGGAAAATTTCATGCTCAAGTTGTCCTCACAAAATAGGCCGGTCATTGAGTCAAAGGAATTCTACAAACTATTTCCTGCATTGAAGCGACGATTGGACCAACAGCCAATTACACACCGATCTGCGGGGGAGTTTTTGCACTTAATGAAGACGCTGATGGCAAAATTGAAGGTGAGAATTCTTTGAATGAAGAAAACAGGATATATTCGTCGTTCTGACTTGTGGATATACTCGAAGGCAAATGATTGGGGTGCTATGTCTCGTACGTTGAGGGAGTTTTACTTGGTCGAATTGTTCGATGACCTTGGTGTATAGAAACCATGGCGTCTCACCGCGCACAAATGATTTCGAATCTCCTCGCTAATGCACTTGTTTTCGGATATGCGGAGACATACCCGGAACGCGAGCCTCTGAAGGCGGGTCTCCGCTTGCTATCCGCCGCTGTGTGCTAACTACGAAGCCCGTTTGTTCAGAATCTGGACACGGACATACCGATTGATCTGCCGGACACGGAGTACCAACTCTTTATTGGTGGTGGCGGCGATCAGTCTGCATCCCGCGAACGCTTATTAGCAGTCCTCCGGGCGGCCTGGGAAGGCCACGCGTCCCGTCAATACATTCCTGAAGACAAATGGGTCGAAGGTTTGACACAACATCTCGAGAAGATTGTCAACTTGAGGATCGATCACGTACGCGAATGGTTCGACCAGAATCTGGCCCGATTCCGAACGGTGGGCGGCAGTGGTGTGAGCCATGCGCGCATCGACGACCTGCAACGTCACTTTGAAAGTTCGCTCGTGGACCTGAGAGGGAGCGTGCAGTTATGTGGGATGACGTGCGCGGGATGTCAGCTACGGTGTTTGCAGAGTCGGGTCCACGACGGCGGACACGACTGTCAGTCTGACCACGTCTGCATGCACGAGTGCGATTTCTGTTTGGCGCTAGAACAAGAGCATCGACCATGTGCGATGAGGTGAGTGGTATTTTGAACTTGTCGGTGTCTGCGCCTGTTGAGTTCGTCGTGATAGTGCGGGGCACGCAGGAAAGCACATGTACGTGTCCGCCTTGACCGAGCATACAGGTGCCCACGTTACTTCTGTAGATGTGTCCCGAGCCGACACTTGTGTGGAAAGGCCTGCAAGTTTTCTGGAAGGCATGGGTGCCTGGGCGTGTGTGCGAAGGTTATATCATTTTGTCCAATGGTTTGGCATGGCGAGCTGACGTACAACAAAAGGTGATCGACCACGCGGATGAGGATCATCTCTGCGCGGCCCCTGTTCATGCTTGCGGAAAGGTATGTCACAGTTGGTTGCTTTCGGCGTTTGTGTTATTCATTCTAACACACACCACCCTTTTCTTTCTTCCCTTTTCGAGTCGTGTGGCCTGTCTGACGTGCCATTAGTCGACGGAAGTTTATATTCGTGTCCCGGAACATGCTCAATCCCGAGGTACTCCCTTGGACTGTTGTTCTGCACGTGCTCATTACGTTTGAAGCGATGTCGATCATTCCCTCCACCGATGTGATGCTCGGTTCTGTTCTATTCAGTGCCAGCTGTGTAAACGGTTGTGTGCGGATCAAGATCACATGCACGGTCTTGACCCTAGTGCGATACATCTCTGCGGGTGTGTATCATTGTCGAGCTGTTGCCAATCACCGCTTGATTGTGAGACCCCAGACAAGAACATCTGTGCACTGCCCTTTGTGCTGCCCCCGGAATTTGTGATATCGAAACGGCGCCGCATTCAATCGAGGCGACGTTTACGGGCCGAAACGAGACGTTCCAGTACACCAAGGTGCGTTGGAGTGTCTCGAGTGTTCACGTTGATACTCATTATTTTTGCAGTATTCTCAAGGTTCGTTCTTGTTTCCATGTACCTTCCCGTACTGAACTGACAGCGGCTGGCAGTTGCGAAACGCTTGAGGTGCATCAAGCCGATCCCGCCTGGCGCCGTGAAGCACAAAGGACCTCACACTCACAGCTTGGACAAGAAGGTCGTTCATTTCTGTGAAGCAAGGTATGGTACTCGAATAATTTTTTGCAAGCTTTATCCACTGTCCTTTAGATGCGAAAATTGCAGCTACTTTTGTACGTTACCCCTCGGTACGTTGCACGCGCGGACCTAGGATTCTGCCTGAGCACTGACGGCTTGCTTGAAAAGGCCATTCACAACAAGAACATGAGACGCGTCATGGGTCCATGTCACGCACTCGCTGGACTATAGATGGGCCGGACGACGTGCCGCTAGAAATAGAAGGGCGCAAATTCTCTACCAACGACGAAGGCGCACCAATGATGTGTAACCTTGTTTGCTCAGCGATGGGACGTCATGTCCATATCGATTATTGTCGTGCGGATGACGAGGCTGCATGCGCTGGCAACGATGAACTGCAGCACCTCACAAAGAAGTTGCAACCTGATCCCGACCGAGCGAAGGACGTGCTCACGCACGGCCTGTTCTGGAAACGGAGTGGTGGGTAGTGGCACTTGGCATGTGGTACGACAACTGATGATGCATTTGAATTGCCCGGGACAGGTTTCAAGGACCCATACTCGAAAGAAGAGCAAACCAACTTTGCAAAATGGTATGCTTTCGTTTACGTTTCTTGACTAGCGTTTAATATACGATTTGGTAGTGATGCCATGTGTGGAGGTATGCGAATCTTTGAGCTCGTTTCGCCACTCGGGGGTCATCTCACGAACATGATTATTGGTAGGCCCCGAGCATACGGCTGCCGGTGGTGGTGCAGCTATTCCTTCATACTGTGTCTTACCTCTTTTCCATGCCCCGCTGAATCCCAACACCGCCTCTGCGGGGGTGGGTTATGTCTCGCAAGACGGGCATCAGTTCTCTTGCAGGAATCCAGTGGTGATGCAGCAAGCATTCCATGTGTGAGTCTGGCGTCCAAGTCCACACATGTGGTCCGAGATATTGACTGGATTGCATTTCCATAGGATCTTTGTTGCTGATCAGTAGGCACTATTTTATGATCCCGTTCGGGGAAGGTTTGCTCACCATCGTTTACACGTGAACAGCTCCGGCTCGATGAGTCTGGATGACCGAAAGCCACTCCCTAATACACCAGCGACTCCTCGAATCAGTGCCCGCTCGAACAATCGATATGGTGCCGTGCTCTCGTCGCTGCACAGTTTCTGGACAGCACGCGCGGCAGCGATTGCAAGCTCGAATGCTGCGCGACGCGACGCATACAGCGTGATACTGTTTGACCATGGGGTCGTAACACCGATCGTGAACGATTTCGCGAGCTCACCAGACCAATTGTTGGATGCCCTGCTTGGTTTCCATGCTACTGGTGGTACCAACTTTGGTCTCGCCATCCAACGCGCCCAAACCGTCATGGAGCAAAGCTGGAGCACGGAGAGGTAAGCAAAATCATGACCATATTTTCCATTTTGGTTTTGACAGGGGTGCACTCGTACAGGTTCCCGGTCATCGTCTTTTTGTCCGATGGTGAATGTAGCATTGGGGACGACGTCATGCAAGATTTATGCCGCACGGCCATTCGACTTGGGTAACGCTGCTTTTTCGTGCGTTCACACCAACATTGTTTACACCAAGTGCAGGAAACCCGTCTCGTTCCATGCGGTCTCGTTCGGTCCCGAAGGGTCTTCCACGTACCTGCGTCGCATGGCTGAAATCGCGCGCGACTCGCAGAACAACGCGCCGCGTGATCCGCTCGCGCCCGCTGCCGCGACAATCCTCTCGTCCTACACACAGGCACTCGACACGGTACGTCAAGGCGTGGCGTTTGCGATGGTGTGCGCTAAATCAGGATGCTTTATGCTAGGTGCAACTCGCGGAGACATTCTTGGGCATCGCCGAGTCGCTGAGAAAACCAAGAGGAGCGCTGATGCATTGAAGCAGTACCTTTCAGCAGTCAGCAAGATCCTTGCTCGTGGTTTGTATGTCTCATGTTGTACGATTAGTTGTAGGATGATACATGTATTTTTTTTCGAATGCTACGACGTCAGAACTGCCCTCGAAGTTTCCGTTGCAACAAACCTTTTCATACTTGTCCAGCGGTGTTCACCTTTAAGATCCGGACGGATCGATCAAGTCTCTGACACATCTGCGCCACAGGGGACTTTGCCTGATGTGGAAGCGCGGGAATTGCTGGTCACCACCAAACTTGGGACTCCGACATGCGATGCTTTACAGGTCCGACAGGGCGCGTCTGCACACAGCAAGCCTGGTGTTTTCCACCGGATTCAGTGTTCGGATGTGCACTTCTCCCAGCTCTTCATCTCCCTCCTCCTGTTTCGCACCTTCTGTCGTGTTGGATGCGACACTGGTAGTCATGTGGTCATTTTGGCATGGTATGTATGCACGCGACGCTACTAAGCCCCACCGCTCCGTGCTCGGCTGCTTCACGGGACGACGGTACCCTTCGCATCCTTTCGTGGTTCTCGATGCTCCATCGGTTCAACTCTCGTCAGAGGCAGTGTCGCCTCGTGGCTATATCTATGGTGGCCTCGAGGTCTCGGGGCACCTCTCAGGTTCCCAGCTCGCGCACGTCGAATAGAAAGAGGGACCGGAAGCCCAGCGAGCGTCCACAGAGTGGTGCAAATAATTTAGCTAACACGCGGTAGAGTTGGTGCCAACCCCGTCCTGAGACTAACGAACCTTATATGGCTAATCTAATTTGAGGTTTCTGAGCCCTGATATGGTTCCTGTCTCGCTCCGTGGCCCTGCCTGCGCCTGATATCTGATCACGATACCATGGCGAAGCACCGGAGCCTGCGCTTATCTGGTACCTAAGTCCACAATTCCCCATTCTGACGGGCAAACATTGCCCAAAACGTAAGGGATCTCACAATTTGATCCTGTACATATAACTAGGTGTTTTCGCGCCGCCTCGATCGCCCTCCGGCTCCCTTGCAACCGTTCACCAGAGGTACCTTCTGCAGGGCATGTCCTCCGACTTGCAGTCCGCGCTGGAGACACTCCGGTTCGGTAATTACATGACCCGTATGCTCCTTTACTGTCGCATTCGAATACGTTCTGATCGGTTGGCGCAGTCATGTCAGTCAGCGCAGTTGCATATGACTTTGGTGCGCCATGCCTCCTTTGCCGCTCATTTTGCATTGAGTGCATTGCCTTGCAGTCCTTACCTTTTCGAGAGAGGTATCTCAGTTCCATCCCCATCATCCAGTTACCATCTAATAAATTCGAAAGGTAGACTATATTTGGGTATGCAAGCTTTCACCGCGGAGCGAATACGGCGTCGCTGACATACTGCAGTGCAAGAACTGGACCTGGGGGTCTACGATCTACATTCTTGCGCGTACAAGACCTCGTGCCACTCTCGGCCAAGTGTTGATTTTCAACTGACGACCATATTAGGTTCGCTACGTTGGTCTTTGTTGGGTCATGTGAGTTTGTAGCCACATTTTATTGGATGATATGCTGACCTTGGTTTGATCATATAGGATCGGTGCGCTCGGTAGGCTCGCTGCTACAAAGTTACCAGACAGGATCCCACATTCCCACCCTGTCCACAGGTGGCTCTTCATTTGTGCCTGGACCAGTAAAAGTCGGTTTTTCCTGCTTTCTGTTCTACTAGACTAAGGATTAGCACCGACAGGCGTACGCATTCAAATCCACCGCTCCAATGAACGACAGCGTATGACGGATGAACAGGTGTATGTGCCTACTCACACCCTCAACATCTGAATAGAGCACAACGTTTCAAAGGTATTGTACTCTATCGAGTCATGATGTCGACGAATGTGGTGTTCGGCGCTGCCGCCGGCCGTGAGTCGCTCCCGTCGAACTTGGATTTGATTTCTCAACATGGCTATCAATTACAGTGATGATGCTTCTGCGCGTATACGCAATGTGGAATGGTTCCAGAATAGTCCTCTCCATCCTCCTCGTCGTTTATGCGTTGGCCACCGCCGTCTCGATCACCACGACGGGGTTGTACAGCAGCATCTACATCTCAGGTGTGTCCCAGGATAGATGGCACGCACCGACGCAGTCTCAGCCTGTTGATCTTACCCTTTTTATATCCTATCCTTCAGCCATGGTGGTTCCGATTCAAGACCTGTCCTTCTGTAGTATCTCGCTGAACATTCCATGGGCCCTCTATGCTAACATTCTAGCGATTCCACAACCTCTATTCGGTCTGGTGCTTTTTGTCCTCGTCGTTATCCAGGTCATGAAGGTGTCGATCGAGACGTACAACAGAACCAAGCGATGGCAACCCAACCGGTACATGAAACTCTTGGCCGAACATGGCGCCCTTTACTTTGTCGTGTAGTTTCGCCCATTCTCTTCTGGGAAAAAAAAGAGCTGATCCTTGGGCGGTTTTAGCAACTTGTCCTACAACATTATCACCACCGTCCAGGGTGGAATCACGACCAACACTATCGCCATGGACTTTCTGGCAACAGCTTCGAGCACGGACCTATACATCGTCATGCCTCGATTCATCATTGGCATCCGAGAGCTGTGTGACCACGACGCTCGTGGGAGGGTGTGTGGCATCGACAGCTTGTTTGGAATGAAGTCGTACTCCGTCGCCAGTCAAACTGTGACGATGTCAACGATCGCATTTGCGGACGACGTACTTGCAGACGCGTATACGAAGGACAAAGATACGATTCAATCGGGCTCAGTTGTGGATGGAGCAGGCCAGGTTTGAGCCGAGGGACGGTCGATGACGCCGGAACGTTGGGGGATTGCTTCCTTGGAAATGGACTGGGACGTGTACCTATTCACTTATGCAGGGGTCGTCGTCGTTTTGTGCTGAAGGGTCCTTTGTGGCTGTGGCATGTAAATATAGTACCGCTCGGTGGCAGAGGTTGCTTCAATGGGCGTGACACCTGCGACGCTGACCTGGAGGTTGGCATTCGTTTCTCGTCGTCGCTTTGCGCAGGCGACGACGGTAAAGGTGTATAGACAGATACCACTTGCTCCGACTCACAGTAGAATATGCTATCCAGACCCACGTTGTAGCAGTGCGAGGGAGGCGGCAAGGATCTCAGCGTGGTGGCCGGAGTCTAGGCCATTGGCACATTTAGTCGTCGGCTGCGGTAGTCAGTCCATCGTCCTGTTCGCCATCCAGGCTGCCCTGCTTGCCTTCCAGGGTGGTCACCCCCGTTCCAACGTCGACACCAAATACTGGTGACACCATCGACACTGGCCGGAGCTTGACGTTTGGATCACAGGCATGGGGCGTGCTGATCGAAGCACAACGTCGGGAACGCGTTCCAAAGCTGGCGGCCGTCCCCACAGCGCGGTTGCCAACACAATGTCCACGAGCTCGATTCCCCAATGAAGGCGTCGATCTGAGATGCTGTTTGTCAGGTTTGGGCGAGGACGAGTGGACGATGATGAGGGAACAAACAAAGACAGTCACGCCCTGGTCAGACACGGCTTTGCCCTGGCAACTGCCTGTGTAAACAGACCTGCCAGCCACCTGAATTCGCATGGCCGAAATTGTGCGCGACTCGCAGAACAACGCGACACGTGATCCGCTCGCGCTTGCTGCCGCGACAATCCTCTCGTCCTATGCGCAGGCACTCGACACGGTACGTCAAGGCGTGGTGTTTGCGATGGCGTGCGCTGAATCAGGATGCATTACCCTAGGTGCAACTCGTGGAGACGTTCCTGGGCATCGCAGAGTCGCTGAGAAAGCCAAGAGGAGCGCTGATGCACTGAGGTAGTCTTTCGGCACAGTCAACGAGATCCTTGCTCGTGGTTTGTATGTCTCATATATGTACGATCAGTTGTAGGATGGTGCGTGTATTTTTTCGAGTGTTACGACGTCAGGATTGCCCGCCATCGAAGTATCCATTGCAATAAATCTTTTCATGCTTGCCCAACAGAGTTCACTCTCAAGATCTGGACGGATCGACCCAGTCTCTGACACAACCTGCGTCACAGGGACTTGGCTTGATACGGAAGCGTGGGAATCGCTGGCATCTGACGACCACCACCAAACTTGGGACCCCGACATGCGACGCTTCACAGGTCCAGGGCGCATCTGCACACAGCAAATTTGCTGTTTTTCGCCGGATTCAGTGTTCGGATGTGCACTGGGATGTGGAAATTTCGACTTCTTCCAGCTCTTTGTCTCCCTCCTCCCTTGCACCTCCTGTCGTGTCGAACGCGACACTGATGACTATGTGGTCATTTCGATCTTGTTTCATGGCATGTATGCACGCAACGCTACTAAGCACCGCCGTTGCGTGCTCGGCTTCTTCAGGGGACGATGGTGCTCTTCGCATCCTTTTGTGGTCCCTGATGCCCCATTGGTTCAACTCTCGTCAGAGGCAGCACAAGTAACAGCGTCGCCTCCTTGTGGGTACATCTACGGTGAGGCCTCGCGGTCTTGGGGCACACCTTGGGTTTCCCGGCTTGTGCAAGTCGAATAGAAAGAGGGACCGGAAGCCCAGCAAGCGTCCATAGAGTGGTGCAGATACTCTTGGCCAACGTGCGGTATCGGTGGCAATCCTGCCCTCAGACTAATGAACTGCTTATTATTATTTGGCTAATCTAATTCGAGGTCTCTGAGCCCTGATATGGCCATAGTATGTTCCTGTCTCGCTCCATGACCCTGCCTGCGCCTGATATCCGATCACGATAGTATGGCGAAGCACCGGAGTCTGCACCTATCTGGTATCCCCCCCTGGTCGGTCCACAATTTCCCGTTTTGACGGGATCATTCAAGCAAATATTGGCTACCCGAAGACGTAAGGGCTGTCACAAGACCCTGTATATACAACCAGGTGTTTTCGTGCTGCCCTGAAAGCTCTCCCCCTCACTCCATTGCAACCGTTGGCTAGAAGTACCTTCTGCAGGGCATGTCCTCTGACTTGCAGTCCGCGCTGGAGATGCTCCGGTTCAGTAATTACATGTCCCGTATGCTCTTTTACTGTCGCATTCAAATACGTTCTGATCGGTTGGCGCAGTCATGTCAGTCAGTGCAGTTGCATATGACTTTGGTACGCCATGGCTCCCTTTCTGCTCATTTTGCATTGAGTGCATCGTCTTGCAGTCCTCACCTTTTCGAGAGAGGTATCTCAGTTCCATCTTCGTCATCCAGTTACCATCTAATAATTTCGAAAGGTAGATTATATTTGGGTACGCAAGCTTTCACCGCGGAGCGAATACGGCGTCGCTGACATACTGCAGTGCAAGAACTGGACCTGGGGGTCTTCGATCTACATTCTTGCGCGTACAAGACCTCGTGCCACTCTCGGCCGAGTGTTGGTCTTCAACTGACGACATATCAGGTTCGCTACGTTGGTCTTTGTTGGATCATGTGAGTTTGTAGCCACATTTTATTGGATGATATGTTGACCTTGGTTCGATCTTGTAGGATCTATGCACTCGGTAGGCTCGCTGCTACAAGTCACCAGACAGGATCCCACATTCCTACCCTGTTCCACAGGTGGTTCTTCGTTTGTGCCTGGACCAGCAGAAGTCAGTTTCTCCTGCTTTCTGGTCTACTAGACTAAGGACTGGCTCCGACAGACGTATGTGTTTGAATTAGCCGCTCCGATGAACGGCAGCATATGACGGATGAACAGGTGTATGTACCAATGCACACCTCTCAACATCTGAACAGGGCACAACGTTCCAAAGGTACTGTACTCTATCGAGTCATGATGTCGACGAGTGTAGTGTTCGATGCTGCAGCCGGCCGTGGGTCGCTTCTGTTGAGCCTGGATTCATTTTTTTTTACCATGGCTATCAATTATAGTGATGATGCTTCTGCGCGTATACGCAATGTGGAATGGTTCCAGAATAGTCCTCTCCATCCTCCTCGTCGTTTATGTGCTGGACACTGCCGTCTCGATCATCACGACGGTGTTGTACGGTAGCACCTACATCTCAGGTGTGTCCCAGGATAGATTGCGCACACCGACGCAGCCTGTTGATCATACCCTTTTTATATCCTATCCTTCAGTCATGGTAGTCCCGATTCAAGATCTGTCCTTCTGTAGTATCTCGCTGAACATTCCGTGGGGCCTATATACTAACATTCTATCGATCCCACAACCTCTATTTGGTGTGCTACTTGTTGTCCTCGCTGCTATCCAGGCCTTGAAAGCGTCAGTTGAGACGTACAAAAGAACCAAGCGATGGCAACCCAACCGGTACATGAAACTCTTGGCCGAGCATGGCGTCCTTTACTTTATCGTGTATGTTTTGCCCGCTTTCTTCTGGAAAAAAAAAAGGCCGATCCTTGGGCGGTTTTAGCAACTTGGCCTACAACACTGTTGTCACCATCCAGGGTGGAATCACGACCAACACTATCGCCATGGGCTTTCTGACCGCAGCTTCGAGCACGGTCCTATACGTCGCCATGCCTCGATTCATCTTTGGCGTCAGAGAGCTGTGTGACCACGACGCTCGTGGAAGGGTGTGTGGCGTCGACAGCGGGTTTGGAATGAAGTCGCGCTCCGTCGCCAGTCAAACTGCGACGATGTCAGCGATCGCATTTGCGGACGATGTACCCGCGGACGCGTGTACGGAGGACCGAGATACGATCTAATCGGGCGTGGTTGCGGATGGAGCAGGCCAGGTTTGAGCCGAGGGACGGTCGATGACGGTGGAATGTTGGGTAATTATTTCCTTGAGCGTGGACTGAGACGCGTACCCATTCACTTATGCAGAGGCTGTCGTCGTTCTGTGCTGAGTGGTCGTTTGTAGCTGTGGCATGTAAATATACGGTTCGGTGGCAGAGGTTGCTTCAATGAGCGCGATACCCGCGACGCTGACCTGGAGGTTGGCATTCGTTTCTCGTCGTAGCTTTGCGCAGGCGACGACGATAAAGGCGTGTAAACAGATACCACTTGCTCCGACTCACGGTAGAGTATGCTATCCAGACCCACGTCGACACCAAATACTGGTGACACCATCGACACTCGCCAGAGCTTGGCGTTTGGATCACGGGTCTGGAGCGTGCTGATCGAAGCACAACGTTGGGCACGCGTTTCAAACCTGGTGGCCGTCCCCACAGCGCGATCGCCAATGTAATGTCCACGAGCTCGATTCTCCAATGGAGGCGCCGATCTGGGATGCTGTTTGTCAGGTTTGGGGGGAGGACGAGTGGGCGATAATGAGGAAACAAATAAAGACGATCACGCTCTTACTTTTGGAACGCAACTCTGATATCTATATATGCAATCGTCCCCGTCCTGTGCCAAAAATGGTTCGTCTTCGTCGTTTAGATCAAATGTTCCAAAAATGGGCCGCGAACCAGATCCAGTACACCGCTCATGTATCGTGATCGACCTCCTCCGGAATTGATTTGGGACCGGTGCATTGGTGTGCGTCGCATGCAGCCCGCGTGGTAAGGGCTCTGGTCACACATGGATTACTACCTTGTCTTCGGTGCTCCAAAAGTGTTGTGGATGGAGGGAGCGGCGTACAGAGAAGTGCTCGAGGATCGGTTTCCAGGGACTCGGAGTTTCAGTTCGCCAGTGTGTCGGTCGTGTCGGGGCTCCGGGCAAGCGAAAGATGAGATGTCCAGAGCGGGACCGGACTGGGCCTCATTCAAAATCAGTTCCTGCGCTGCTCGCCAACGTCCACTGGATGGCGTAAGCGTGGTCAAAAGCATTCTCGTGGGTTCCAGCATATGGTAGCCTTATCGTGCACGCGAGCAAGAACGCAATTGATTTGAAGTAGTCGAGTGTCGGTATGAAACCAGAGTCGAATGAGGGGCATGAGAGATGTGAAGACGGCGCAGTCAAAGAGTGACGTCGAGGAACACTCGCCCGTACAGGTCGCTAGTACCAGAATCCTGTCGAGCTGCTATGCATTGGGATGGAAGGTATCCGACGGCATGCGTGTTGTCATTCGGCACGTCAGTTGTCGATGATGCAGACTCTCTGACTCACCCTGCAGAAATGGTTTGAGTAAAGTAATGGCTGCATCAACTCTTCCGAGTCAGAGTTCAATGCAGCGACAGAAATTGCAGGAGCAATGACGACCTATCATTACCGCTCCCGCCGCGGTCGCACATAGTGTCCATTCATATCTTGAGTTGTTTTAGTGTTGGTCAACTTGTCACCCCGTTTGACGTTCGAGTGGGAGGAAGGGACGAGGAAGAGGTGAGCTGATGCAAGTTGAACGTCGGCCCCGAGTTGCCGAGGCAGCCGGGGCCCGGCTTCCGCGGCTCTCACCTTGGCGTCCTTGATCATGAGAAAGCAACCCCGCATCGCATCGTGCCACTTTTCCACCAGAACAGCGATGTTTACACTCATGTGTGGTGCTACTCCCAAGGCGTCGCATACAAGAAAGCCTCGCCTTACAAATGTTTAACCATGTGAAGGCCTTCAGAGGGTCAAATCCAGCCCGTGAAGGGTGGGCCTCGCTCTCCCGACAGAGGATGTTCGTGTATTCTCCGCTTTGATGTTCCCCACCGACTATAGCCTAACATAGTTTAGTAGGTTGTAACAACCCCATTGCACACGAAATACTCTCATGGGGGTCAATCATACACCGCCTGGTTGATGGCAAAGTTTACCTTGGCCGTGCTGCCGTGCGTCTTGCGTGAACCAATTAGTCAAATATTTCTGCAGGAGACATTTATATGTCGTGATATCCCGTGAACGACCTCCCTGGTTGATACAACCGCGTTCGCTCCCACTTTTTTGGCTCTTGGCAGCTGTTGATGGAACGTGTCTTGTATAGTCATGTCCACTGATTTGCACCCTTCCTGGAGGTTGCTCCGGTTGAATAACTACATGTCCCGTATGTCCACCCGTCATCGCATTCGTTAACCTTCCTCATCGACCAGTCCAGTTATGGTGGTCACCACGGTGGGATACGACTATTGTGCGCAATATCCTCCAGCTCGCTTGTTTGGCACATGGACTAAATATTATATTATCCTGCAGTGCTCACCTTTTCGAAGGAGGTATGTGGTGCTCGTCCCTGCTACCCATTTACCTTCCAACAACCTCCAAAGATTGACTATGTCTGGGTATAGAAGCAGTGACCAATGAGCGGTTACCATCCATTGACATCCCATAGCGTAGGAACTGGACCTGGGGTTCTACAATATTTACTCTTGTGCGTGCTCTCGGCTACGTATCGTTTTTCAACTAACGGCTCTAATAGATTCGTTTTACTGGTCTTTGTGGGGCCGTGTGAGTCCTCGTTTATCATTGGTTGTTTCGGATCACGTGTCAACTTTGATCAAAGCATGGCTTCACTCGGTGAGGGCAGATGTCATTGGTATGGTTGATTGTACTGAGCCCACACATTTGCTACGTGCACAGTTGGTTCCTCCTTTGTGCCTGGTCCTGTAAAAGTCAGTTTCTTCGCTTTATGCCTGACCTACTAGCACGACTGACGGACATGTTCTGAAAGGCGTACGTGTATGAATTCCCGAGTCGGAAGGGCGGCAATGTTGACAGCCGAACAGATGTATGCATTGCACATCACGGTTTGTAGAATAAAGCATGATATGTTAAAGGTACCATACTCTATCTGGTCGCCGAATGGATGGTTGTGGTGTTTGTCAGTGCTGCTGATCGTGAGTTTGCATTTTTGAAGTTCAGTCTCGGGAATTGAATTTCAATCAGTAATGATGATTCTGCATGTCTATGCGATGTGGAATCGATCCAGAAAGATCCTTTATCTCCTTCTGCCCATCCACATTGGCCAAATCGTCACCTCGATCGTTGTAACAGCGATCCACAATATTCCCAACGTCTCCTTGACAGGTGTGTCTCACCGGAATAAACCACCATGACTGACAATCCCAAGCTTACCCTCTGCATCCTTGTGGCCCCATTTTTATAGTCACGGTAATCAAAATTCAAGATATCTCTTTCTGTAACATCGTGCCAAATGGTCCATGGATGCAGTATGCATATCCTCCTACCTTTCTACGATGCCTTCTTGGATCTCTACTTTTCATACTTGTCATTGTTCGGGTCTTGAAGGAATCGGTGGAAATGCGTAAAGTAACAAGGCAATGGCAACCAAACCGGTATTTCAAACTATTGGCAAAGCATGGCATTCTTTACTTCTTTGTGTGCGTTCTCTCTCCCCATTGCGGTCCTCAATCCCTCACACGCGCTTTTCGTGACTCCATGGAACCCATCCTCGGACGTCCTTCCCCTCCAGAAACGCGTTCAACACTACCGTTTCCATGTCCCGACATAAAGTTACGACAAGCGGCACAACTCTAGACCTGGTGAATTCGGTATCCAGCACCCTCGTATACCTCATAATGCCCCGGTTCATCATCAGCATCCGAGAACTGTACGACCGTGACTCTCGTCGTGGCCTGTGCAGGTTCGACGACGGGTTCGGAGCAACATCAGATCATCCCGCCAGTCAAGTTGTGACAGTGTCTGCGATCGCGTTCACAGATGCCGTACCGGGCCGGGATGAGGCCATGCAAGGCGACGGGGAGGACCAAGAGGCACTTCATTTGGATGTAGATATAGTTTCAATTGGTGCACGCTCCGTTTTAAGCCGGGACTCTTGGTAAAAAGGTAGAATCTCGGTCGGGACCTGAACATGGTAGATTGGTCACGACGCGAGACTTGGATTATCTATTCGCTATTCTACTTTTATCATTTCTGTGCCGAAACACGTTAATGTATTCCCATGGTTAGTTCAGTCAGAAAGTCTCGGCTTGGCGCCTCATGTGCGCTATCGTCTTGTCCTGCGTATCATGGCTAAAAGACCTTTTACCCATCAGTTTCTGCTACAGAACGTCTTGGAACTAGCATTATGACACTCGCCCTGAATGGCACAGGAGGGACCTCAGTCACTTCCAGGTCGCTTACCACGACTCCTTCAGCGAGTTCCCAAGATTCGTTCTATTAGCTGCACTGTTGATTCCATGCCCTCCCAAAAACGTCACTGAATGCGCGGTCAGAAAAGGGGTGGAAGATTGGGTTTGGGATACAGATGCGTGGCATGGATAACTTAATAGCTCATGGTCCCGACATGTTCCCATGCCGCCTGATCACGACGGCGTGTAGGCGAAATTTTGGGGATGCAAGACACGAAGGACGACTGGTGTGCGTCGCAGTGGCTTCTCATCGTAGCAGGGTAGTCACCGGGACTTGGGTCTCAAATCAACATCAAATGTGGGCATGGAGATCTAAGGACGGCAGGGGGTCGAACCATCCAGCATCGATACCCCTGTTAGCACGGTTGTCGCCAGCGTCAGAGTGGTTGCTCTCAAGACCGAGGCGCAGTTTGTGAAAGGCATATATACAGAGGACGTAGGAACAGTCGATGTGGTGGCGGGCGATGCACTGCAGCAGTGCCACCTCAAAATACGCTCGACAGATGGGTCCCATGAGAGTCGTGCAAGGCGCGGCCTGTCTCCTTGTCACTTCTTGCCACGAAGAAATGGGGTGTAACAAAAAAAAAGGTTGGACATCGTCGTGCGGAGAAAAACCATGCTGATATTGCAAATAGTGCGTACCAGCTAACGACAGGGTGTGAACTACCACTTAGAGTAGTTGTTTCAATGAGCAGGGTATCATTGGCCTAAGCTAGCAATATCCTGTAAGTTGTAGTCTTGTGAGTACGACTCGGAAATGACGAGGATGATCTTCGTGTCCAATCATATGCCATGAGCAGGACGGGACTCTGGAGCTTGAGAGGCGTCAGAGTTGACGTCGTATAGGTGGATGATACACGCCAGATTTGAGTAAGGATTGGCTTCGTGGGGTCAAGTGCTGAGCGCTGAGTGGTGGGAGAAAGAGAGGCAGCCGAGCTTGCTTGAGGAGTCAGTGGCAAACAACTTGAAGCGGGACAAACACTCGCCTTGCCGCTCTTCGTGATCAAGCCTCAAGCTTTAAGTCTCGTCCTAATAGTAAGCCTGGCGGCATTCAGAGTACGGAGCCACCTGGCACGAATCCGACCATCGACATTCCATCGCTGTCCAGCACTCTGGCACCCTACTGCCAACTTATAATGGACACTCCTTGTCGACTTTCTCAGTGCGGATGCAGTGAATGGCACACCCATCCCCCCCGGCCACTCTCAGGCTGCTCTTTCAGGAGGGCCTAGACGAGGCCATGGCAATCTGACATGGATTTCGTCCTCTAGAGCCCACATCTTGGCAAGCTGTTCGCCTTCACAGCCGGCCGGTATAAAGTCCCGGACTGGACCGTCCGCATAGGGCGGCATTGGACTAGAGATGGGCGAAACGGTTGTATTACATCGTACCTCCCTTCTGTTCCATGACTGGGTAGCAATCCCTGAAGCTCTCGTTTGGTATCTCCATCACTTGTTCGAAGTCAGTTCTCAGGTGAGTCGCTTCACGCGTTCAGAGTTAAATCACCGAGGACCTGGACTAATTAGAGAATGGGGGTATAGGTCTTGTCCAGCATGCGAGATGGTGGCTATCCAATCTGCGGCCTGAAATAGCGTGGTAGGTCCTAGCCCGGCTCTTCTTAGTTCCGATCATGATGCGCTGACGGGGATCCACATGGCATTGCCTCGTTGTGCCACATGTTAGCGATCTGCCTACCATATACTGTCACCTCAAAGGCAAATAGTCAGGGTACCCGGCATCGGTTGCCAATATATATTCCATCTCGACGTTCTGTTTGGATCCCCCCACGCTCTTTCCTATCATGCCCTCCGACCTACAATCTGCTTTGGACCTCCTCCAGTTCAAAAACTATACAGCTGGTATGTTCATCAGGCTCGTAGCCACGGTTGACGATTCGCCTCAGACCAATGTAGTTGTGATAATCACTGCTGTAGGATACGACTATAGTGCGTGGTCCTTTTTCGCTTACGTTCCATCCAGCTCAGGATGATCCTGCAGTTCTCACCTTCTCGAGAGAGGTATCTCAGTCTCTTTGCGCTGCTTACTTCATTACTAACGTTCATCGGAGATAAATTATGTTTGGGTATGGGAGTGGCAACGATCGGTTGGCTACCACGTTAGTGACGTTCCACAGCGAAAACCCTGGACCTGGATATCCACCATATTCATTATTGTGCGTATGTGATCCAACGTAACCTTTGACTGTTAATTGTGATAACAGGCTCGTTATGCAGGACTCTGTGAAGTAATGTAAGTTTCCAGCTTTGGCTTTTGTGACAGACAATGTATTGATCCTGGTCCAATCATCGAGTATTAGAACACTCGAGAGTATGTTCGACACTGCAGGTTAGCAAATTTGACTAGTCTGACCTATGTCTACAGGTAGCTCGTTCTTCGTACTAGGCTCCTTGAAAGTAAGTTCCTCCGTTCATATCTTAACACGACTAACTGTAGCACTCTCCCAGGCGTACGTGTTACAATAATGTGAACAACGTTGTTGACAGTCGAATAGGTGTAAGCGAAACTATCCATGGCACAGTACATAAACTGAATGAGGGTTTAGGTGCTGCAGTCGAGACCATGGTATTGTGGACAACTCCAGTGTACCTTGCCGTCGTCAATCGTGAGTTATCCTCTCCGCTAGTCAATTCTTTGTCATGAATTTGATTCAGTGATGATGGTCCTGCGTGTTTACGCAATGTGGAATCGATCCCGAAGAATTCTTTATGCACTCCTGTCCATCTATGTGGTGGGAGTCATCATGGCGGTTGTTACTTGTGGGACATATGTCAACCCTAATACCCACATGTCAGGTATGTTTCAGAATAAACCATCAGCGTCAACACGATTTTGAATTGATATTCTCCTCTCTTGTGTATTCCCGTTTTCTAGTCAACATCATTCACGTCAAAAATATCTCATTTTGCAATCGTTCGTGGGAGATCCCATGGAAGATCTACACATATATCTTAATAACTCCGCGACTTGTTCTCGATGTTTTTCTGGTTATTCTTGCTCTCATTCGGGTCTTCAGGGAGGCAGCTGAGATGTTCAGGGCAACGAAGTATCAACAACTCAATCGATATATCAAGCTTTTAGCCAAGCATAGCATACTTTATTTCTTCGTGTGCGTCTTCCTTCTCTTCTCCCATCAGTCTCATTTACGACTGCGCGGACAAAATTAATTGTTCTATGTTTTTCACTGCAGGATCTCGTTCTACAACATCATTTATATCTACCCGAATGGGATCGTGCCAAACAATTCTAGATCTATGCTCATTCTAGATGCGATCACCTGCGTAACCATTTGCCCCATGGTGCCTCGGTTCATCATCAGTATCCGAGAGCTGTATGATCGCGACACCCGTAGGGGTGTGTATGGCATCGACAGTGGGTTTGGCATGGTGTCGCAGCCGATTGCCAGTGAACGGACAACAGTGTCTGCGATTGCATTTGCAGAGGGTGCGTCCGAGCAGCCTGATGAGATTGTCGAGGTTTTGGTGGACTCGGAAGCAATGATGCTGGAAGCTGTTGGGGGACCTGGACGTCAAGTCTGAGCGGGGACGGGCAGGAACCAATGAACTGTAAAAACCGAACAGCGTCCACGCGCAGCCACCCCATCAAAGGCGTCGCCAATGACACCAACGCACCACCTCCTTTCATCCCTCTCCCTTCATCCGCGCTGCATGTACCTTTTTTCTTTATTTACTTCTCTCTCTTTGCATGCAATCACGGCCGCCCACTAGTTCCCTTTCGTACATACGCCACGGCTTTTCTCTCAGACACTATTACTGTGCCTATGTAACATCATCAGAATCCTGCCACACTTCCCTCCTCATCTCACATCTGATGTCCGGCGACTGTCCTAAACATCGACGATGAGCGACATTGAGTCTGCCCGTGTCCGTGTCCATGTCCAAGTCCATTCTCGCTTATTGCTTGCATCCTGCCACCTCTATCGCGGCTTACTTCGCGATCCCCTTTCGAACTTGCCACTCTCTGTCGAGAACGACCGTCAGCTACCTACAGAATGCCTAATCAAATTTTGGGGTGCTTTGTGTGGCCGAGCCTGATGGGTGGACAAGGGGGAAATGTCTGTCCCGCATTTTTGACATTCCACGCCAGCGGTCGTTCAGGAAACAGTCAAGAAGTATCGCATGCATTTTTACTCGGGGAAACGCCGAATTTGACGACATCTGACCAGCCGAATGATTCACACTATGCTCCCATTTCAAGTCCTTGATGCTCTGTTTCTGCTCGCAGTTAATGGCCCCTTGCCCACGGTAGACGTCAAATTCAAATCTGAGAAGCGCATCCTAGTAGCACGTGCCCCGACAGTTTTGCAAGCGTTTCATTACCCCATAGACGAATGAAAGCCACTCGGTAGATGATCCAATATCCTTCGTCGAAGGCACACTCTAGGACCACTATCGATACCCAGGCATGCCGTCCCATCAAACCTGGGTATGTGTGCCCCATAGGCTAAGCAGACGGGAGTGACGCCACATGCGAATTGGGACGAGAATTCGTCAGTGTCAAAGACGTGCAAGGGCATCGATAACGCTGTCCCTGGCTGCGCCGCCTGCGCGTCAACCGTTATCAGCCTCATTTTCATGATTCCTTGTAGGATCTGGCATGTATGGATGTAATCGTCAGGATCACAAAACTGCAGAGGGGAATAATCTATTGCGCCGTACCGCATTGGGCCCTCGTAGCGCAGATAGTAGGCATATTTGATGTCTTGGCGTGATCGGACAAGTCATTGTCCAAATCGTGTAGGAAATCCCACGGGAATAACGCAAGCATAGGATGCTTGTATGGCATGACGCTGGTCGTTCGAATGAGCGTGGTATACTTGGCTATCGGATGACCGATCCCGTGGATCGTTTGTGAGTACTTTCGCGTCCGGGGGTGCTATACGTGGCGATGGTGAGGACATGAGATGCTGCGGAAGATGCCGAGGAGGTCACACATTTGAAACGGAACTTTGGGGTGCCTACAGTTGATCTGCTCGTCAGCAGGAAGCGCCGGTGCTCTCTGAATCCAACCACGTCTCAACTTGATGTCCAGCAAGTGCTACCCTCTACGCATTTTAAACCATTGATTTTGCGTGTCCTCGTCGCATTCACTTGGAATACACGACGTTTTACATGCATCGTCCACACCATTGTGACCACCTCTGGTATCATATCGTAGCGTTGGTTCCACTTCGCTTCGGTATGTTTGTCCGTTCTCGATGATATCCTTCCGTCATCAAGTTTTCTGCGCAGAATGACTGGTGGGATGCTTCAAGTGCCTCCAGGGGATCCCCGTCCTCCCATTTCTAGAGTCGGTGACTGGAGAATTTGCCCACACATTTCGTGTCTCCCGGCTTGTTGAATGTGGTGCTTGGATACGGGGAAGTTCGTCCATCTATTCGTCATTGATTATTTGACTCTTCCCGATGACCTTATAACTTGGACTTCATCCTCTGGAGACCGATCCTGCGGGGGTAATGAGGTGCTGCGGAAATTGGCCCGGAGTTCAGGTAGGACAAGAAAGGAACAAGGAACGTGCAAAGAAAGTATCTAGAACAACTGTGCAGCCACAGGCACATGCCGCTATCCTCCAGAACAACTGTTTGAGACCGAATGACTGGTTTCCACGGAGAAACTAGCTTTATTCCCAGTGGATGGATTGATGGTGGGTCCCGAGAGCACCTGTTCTTTTCCCCGCTCGCGTAGGACGTAGAGACTGGCAACGCAGGAGTGCAGGACTTATAGCGACATAACACGCTGCCCTCATGAGGCATGCTCCGATGCTTGGCGAGATCACCATCCTGTGCATACGGCACGCAGGGTCGCTCGACGTTGAACTGGCCAAATAAGTAGTACCCCTGGTTGAAATGAAACGTTGGTAGCTGTTCAATTCAGTTCAATTCAATTCAACATCTGATATGGCTTTGTAGGTCTCATCCTTTCTCGCGGTTGAGGTCCGACCATGATACCATTCGTGCACCTTCATGCTAGGAAGTCGAGCAGTCACAGCCAGCATATGCTTACATAAATGTACTCGCGCGACGGCTAATGTCAATTGACACGCGGTGGTCGGCGACGGTCGACAACAATCATTAAACCACGGGGACATGTTTTGTGCTTTATAGAAGCCCAGTCACAACAGGTTCGACTTGCGGGGCGGATCCATCACTTGTATGGTGCCTCCGAGTGGCAATGAGGAGGAAGATAGGGACCGATAAGGCATCGGTGCCAGGACAGCACGGTGAGTCTGGCAGCTTGCAATCTATGGTTTGTGGAAATGACGAAAACCCGAAGCTTTGTCTGTAATCGGAAATATTTGCTGTGTCAGGGCATGAAAACATGCGTCATCCACACCTCTAGATGTCACCATCAACGCCCGTCGACGCGTGCTCGATTATTCTCGAATCAGTTGAATGATCCGGGGCAATCGCAGCCGCCGTCACTGATACTACAGTGGTTATCTTTGTAAGGGAAAGAAATTGGTTGGTGCCACTCTCGCGGCATCGTGACCTGTCAACGGCTCATAAGGGACTTGCTGTACCAGGCACTGAGTGGACAGCCCGGCGTTGCCAGCCCACGATTTCTACAGTATATACCGTACTGCCGCGGTGTCCAGGGCAATGCTCAATTAAAGACAATGCTTGTGTCGCGCCGTGCCGAGAGGTAGAGTCAATGGCCCTCGAAAACATATAAATGCCATTGCCACGGTTTGTATATCTCGTTTGTGATTCTACCTTTTCATCGCCTGCTTTCCCGCTCCTGAATCGCTGCTCATTGATCGCGCCTTGTGCCCTTATGTCCCACGACCTGCAGTCCGCTCTGGGGTTTCTCCAGCTAAATGACTATTTAACCGGTATGGCTACATACTATTGCGTTTGAGGATCAATCTCATTTGCTTTAATGCAGTCGCTGTCATCACTACAGTGGTATACGACTATAGTGCGTCTTGTCCCCCTTCTTGGTCGTTTTGCATTTAGAATGAACATTACCCTCAGTCCTCACCTTTTCGAGAGAGGTATCGTAGTTATTTCGACCGTCACCCATTCACCTCTTAACAGCCGTACAAGGTGGAATACATTTGGGTATGGAAGTGACAACCATCGAGCGACGCTGTGCTGCTAACATTTCACAGTGTAGGAAATGGATCTTAGGATCTTACATTTTCATTCTTGTGCGTACAAAATTTAATGATGGAAGCTTAGTACGTCTAGCATTCCACTAACGGCTACAATAGGTCCGTTTCTCTGGTCTTTGTTGGTTCTTGTAGGTCTACCTTGATTTTAGTTTGATAACGTCCAAATTTGATTCAATCCTCAAGCACCAATGCGTTGTGTAGGCTCCGTACCACGAGTTGGTATAGCTTGATTAAGCTGATCTCTCATTTGTTTAATGTTTATAGCGGGTTCTCTGGTCGTGCCTGGTCCTGTAATGGTCGGTCTGCCTACTTTATGTCTCGTTTCCTAGTGTGACTGACGGGTGTGACTTGACAGACGTACGTATCTAAGTTTCTCAGTAAGATGACCAAACAAGCTGACGGTTGAACAGGTGTACGCTCACCACCCCTCGATCTTTGATGCCAAAAAAATAGATCACCGTGCATCAAAGGTACCGCACTATATATTGCCATGGAATGGGCATTTGTGGTGTTTCTTGCTTCTGCAGATCGTGAGTTTCCCTCCCCAAAATTCAATTCCTCACAACGAATCTCAATCACAGTGATGATGATCCTGCGTGTCTGCGCGATGTGGTCCGGAACCAAAGTAATTTGTTGTGTCCTCTGGTTTGTTTATGTGGTCCAGACAGCCGCTTCAATCATCATGCCAGCAATATACATCAATCCAAATACCTACCTGTCAGGTATGTCTCAGGATAAAATACTAGCATCCCTGGATTCTCAGTGTAGTCATCTTACTTGCCACATCTGATTTTCTAGTCACGGTGGTCCGAATCCATGATCTATCTCATTGTGCATACGCATCGCATGCGCCATGGGGCCCCTTTGCTTACGTTAGACTGGTGCCACGATTTGCTCTTGCTGCCGTCCTCCTCGTCCTTGCTCTGATCGAGACCTCGAGAGAGTCATTCAGAGAGGCAATGCAATGGGAGCCTAAGCGGTTTGTCTCATTATTTTTCAAGCACGGAATCATCTACTTCATCATGTATGTTTCTTCTTTCACCCTTTGCTTCCGATGGACCGTCATGGACAACACCACGGGCGCTTCCACACACGATGTACTTGCGAAACTAATTCTCACATCATTTTTGTAGTAACTTGGTCAATAATCTCGTCCGCATTATCCAAAACGGACCCCTGGTAGGTAACGAGACGATGCTCGTGGTGAGCGGGATCACCGATGTGGCTATATGTTCCGCAATGCCCCGGTTCATCATAAGCATGCTAGAGCTCCATGACAGCGGCTGTTGTGGCGGGTTGTCCCCGACGGAGATGGAATTTGGAATAAATTCTGTTGCCTGCAAGGATGCAACTGGGTCTGCGGTGGTGTTCGCGGGCCAGGACACCATCGGGGACAGATCCATGGCAGACACGAACGAGACTCGATCGAACGTTGTTGGAGATCTTGTATGCCATGTTTGAATGAGGGCCATCTGACGCGAGGCATGGAAGCAGCGTCGAACGTGCAAGGATGGGGTGAGACGAGGGATATTTATTGGAGTTCGACTGGGACGTCGACTCACATAGAAGTGTACTTGTTTGGTGCTGCGTGCCTGTTTGTATCAATATGTTGGTTCAATGAAACCGACGAAATCGGCGTCAAAGTCTAGTTACTTCCTTCTTTTTTTCCAGCGTGCGACCGCGGCCGAGTTGATGTTCGTACAAACCTCTGGGAGCCGATATTGGTGCCAGTCCTTTGACATTCACCTTGACATGAAGACACAGGAGGACAGACTCTGATTACAGCAACCAAGGCCTTGGGAAGTGGTCAGGTTCAGCTATGGGGAACCGACGTTTGACAGTTCCGAGGTCAACGACGATACTATGCTCAGTCCTCGACAGTCGTTACCGTCGCTCAAAGTGATCCAGCCTTTGTGCTGCTGTGCGCACCAATGACTGAGTTCGGAACACGTAAGGCAGTGCCATGTCAGACGAGAAACTGAGTATGGTTTGCAAAAGACGTACTCGAGCATTTCGCTGAGCCTAAGCTTGTTACTCTGGCGGGCGATCCGTCCGTTTTCACGCCGCAGTATCAGCTTGAGGGTAGTGTAACGCCCTGGATCCCTGGTAGTGTATGACGGGCAAGGTCCAAGGCTTACTGTCGATCGCGTCGTGCTGTGTGACAAGTGGGACTCGGCCCTGTGTCCCCCTACCTACAGTGGATGTCAAATTCCGATTTGAAAAGCGCATACTGGTAGCACGTGTCCCGACAGTTTTGCAAACGTTTCATCACCTCGTAGACGAACGAGAGCCACTCGATGCACGATTCAATATCCTTCGTCCAAAGCACAGTCTAGGACCACCATTGATACCCAGATGTGCCATCCCGTTAAACCTAGGTATGCGTGCCCCGTAGGCTAAGCAGACGGGAGTAAGGCCACATGCGAATTGGAACGAGAATTCGTCAGCATTAAAGACGTGCAAGGGTATCGATAGCGCCGTCCTTGGCTGCGCCGCCTGCGCGTCAACCATCATCATCCTCATTTTCATGGTTCCTTGTGGAATCCGACATGTACGGATGTAATTGTCAGGATCGCAAAACTGCCGAGGGGAACACTCTATCACGCCTCACTGCATTGGGCCCTCATAGCGCAGATAGTAGGCAGATTGGATGTCTTGGCGTGATCGGACAAGTCATTGTCCAAATCGTGCAGGAAGTCCCACGGAAATGACGCAAGCATAAGATGCTTGTGTGGCATGACGCTGGTCGTTTGAATGAGCGTGGTATACTTGGCTAGATGACCGGCCCCGTGGATCGTTTATAAGTACTTTCGCGTCCGGGGGTTCCATACGTGGCGATTTGGACACGATGGCGAGGACATGAGATGCTGCGGAAGATGCCGAGGAGGTCACGCGTTTGGAACGGAGCTTTGGGAGTCGATCTGCCCGTCAGCAGGAAGCGCCGGCGCTCTCTGAATCCGACCATGCCTCAACTTAATGTCCAGCAAGTACCTTCTACACTTTTTAGACCTTTGATTTCGCGTGTCCTCGTTGCATTCACTTGGAAGACACGACCTTTACATGCATCGTCCACACCATTGTGACCACCTCCCGCATCACATTGCAGCATTGGTCCTCTACTAGGCTTCGGTGTGTTCGTCCGTTCTCGATGATATCCTTCTGTCATCAGGTTTTCTGCGCGGAATGGCTCATGGGATGATTCAAGTCCCTCCACTGGGTCCCCATCTTCCCATTTCTGGGACCGGAGAAGAACGGTGAATTTTCCCACATATTTCGTGTCTCCCGGCTTGTTGAGTGTGGTGCTTGGACACGGAGAAGTTCGTCCATCCATTCGTCAGATCGACTGGTTGATCATTTGACTGTTCCCAGTGTCCTTGTAGTTTGGACTTCATCCTCTGGAGACTGATCCCGCGGGGGTAATGAGGTGCTACGGAAACCGGCCCGGAGTCCTGGCAGGACACAAAAGGAACAAGGGATGTGCAAGGAAAGTATACAAGGCAATCATTGAAATACGCAGCCACAGGCACGTGGCTATCCTTTAGAATGACTGTCCGAGGTCGAATGACCGGGTTTTTACAGAGAAACCAGCTTCCGTTACCAGCGGATGGATTGACGGCGGGTCCCGAGAGCGCTTGTTGTCCCCCTGCCTGCGTGGGACATAAGGACCAGCGGCACAGGAGTGCGGGACTTGTAGCGGCATAACATGCGGCCCTCACGAAGCATACTCCGACGCTTGGCGGGTTCAGCATCCTGTGCATACGGCACGCAGGGTTGCTCAACACTGAACTGGTTAAATAAATAGCACCCCTGGTTGGAATGGTAGCTGTTCAATTCAATTCAATGTCTGATATGGCTTTGTAGGTCTCGTCCTTTCTCACGACTAAGATCCGATCATGATACCATTCGTGCACCTTCATGTTAGGAAGTCGAGCAGTCACAGCCAGCATATACTTACATAAACGTGCTCCCGCGACAGCTAACGACGATTGGCGCATGGTGGTCGGCGACGGTCGAGGAAAAACGATCCTTGAGCCACGGGGACATGTTCTGTGCTTTATAGAAGCCTAGTCGCAACAGGTTCGACTTGCAAAGTGGACGCGTCACTTGTATGGTCCCTCCGACTCCGAGGCTCCGAGCGGCAATAAGGTGGAGGATAGGGACCGATAAGGCATTGGTGCTAATACAGCATAGTGAGTCTGACAGCTCGCAATTTATGGTTTGTGGAAGTGACGAAAACCCGAAGCTTTGTCTGTAACTGGAAATATTTGCCGTATCAGGGCAGGAAAACATGCGTTATCCACACCTCCAGATGTCTCCACCAACGCACGTTGACGGGTGCTCGATTACTCTCGAACCAGTTGGATGGTTTGGAACGGTCGCAACTGCCGTTACCGATACTACAGTGGTTGTCTTTGTGGGGAAAAGAGACTGGTGTGCCACTCTCTCATCTCGTGACCTGTCAGCGGCCCATAAGGGACTTGCTGTACCAGGAACTAGGTGAACAGCCTGGCATTGACCACCCACGATTTCTGCAGTATATGCCGTACTGCCGCGCTGTCCGGGACAATACTCGATTGAAGACAATGGTTGCGTCGTGCCGTGTCATGAGGTAGAGTCAAGGCCCCTCGAAAACATATAAATTACATCGCCACGTTTGTACATCTAGCTCGTGACTCTACCTTTCCATCGCCCGCTTGCCCGCTTCTGATCAGCTGCCTACTGATCGCGTCTTGTGTTCTCATGTCCTCCGCCTTACAGCCTGCCTTGGGGCTCCTCAAACTAACTGACTATATGACCAGTATGGTTACATGCTATTGTGTTTGAGGATCAATCTCATCTGTCTTAATGCAGCCGTTGTCATCACTGCGGTCGTGTACGACTATAGTGTGTCTTGTCTCCCTTCTTGGCTACTTGCCAGAATGAACTTTACCCTCAGTTCTCACCTTTTCGAGCGAGGTATCGTGTTACTTTCACATCACCCGTTCACCTCTTAACAGCTGCACAAGGTAGAGCACATTTGGGTATGGAGGTGATGATCGTCGAGCAATATTGTGCTGCTGACATTCCTCAGTCCAGGAAACGGATTTTAGGGTCTTACATTTTCATTCTCGTGCGTACACAATCCGATGAAGGAGGCCTCCACACCACTAACAGCCACGACAGGTCCGTTTTTCTGGTCTTTGCTGGGCCATGTAGGTCTCTTTCGTCATCATTCAAATCGGATAGCATCCAAATTTGATCCAATCCTCAAGTAGCAATGCGCCATGTAAGCTCCACACCACAAATTAATGTGACTTAATTAGATTGACCTTCCATTTCTCCGATATCTGTAGTAGGTTCTTCCATCCTGCCTGGTCCTGTAACGGTCAGTCAGTCTACTTTGCACCTCGTTCCCTAGCATGGCTGATGGATGTGTCTTTACAGACGTATGTATCTATATTCTTCAATTGGGTGAATGGAAAATGGTTGACGATTTAAACAGATGTATGCTCATCACCTCTCGGTTGTTTCTGTCGAATATAAACCATTATATTTCAAAAGGTGCTGCACTCTATCTGGTCATGGAATGGGCATTTGTAGTGTTTCTCGCTTCTGCAGATCGTGAGTTTCCTTGCCCGAGATTCATTTCCTCGCAATGAACTTCAATCACAGTGATGATGGTTCTGCGGGTCTGTGTGATGTGGTCCGAAACCAGAGTGATTCGTTATACTCTCTGGCTCGTTTACACAATCCAGACTGTCGCTTCGATCATTATGCCAGCCATATACATTAATCCCAACACTTACCTATCAGGTGCGTTTCGCAACAAGTTTTTACTCCCATCGCATCTCAACGTGGTCACCGTCCTCGTTGTACCCAATTTTCTAGTCAAGGTGATCCCGGTTCACGATCTATCATATTGTGCATATGCATCGCATGCACCATGGGCTCCCTTTGCCTACGTTAGACTGGTACCACGATTTATCCTTGCTGTCATGCTCCTCGTTCTTGCTCTGGCCAAGGCCGTTGGGGAGTCGTTCAGAGAGACAATGCAGTGGCAGCCAAAGCGGTTTGTCCCACTGTTTATCAAGCATGGTGTCATTTACTTCACTATGTACGTCCCCTCTCTCTCTTCTGACGGGTCCCTTTCGGTCTCGCACCTGGTGAACTCATGAATTCCTGAACCTGACCACCACATCGTTCTTGCAGCAACCTGGCCAACAATTTCATTCGCGTTATCCAAAACGGGCCTCTGGTGGATAGCAAGGTCATGGATGTGCTGAGCCCAATCACTGACGTGGCTATATGCTGCGCGATGCCACGATTCATTATTAGCATGCTAGAGCTCCGTGATAGCCGGAGTTGTGGTGGATTGTCCCCTACCGAGATGGAATTTGGAGTCATAATGTCGGAGTCCGCTGCGACCGGTTCTGCGGTTGTGTTTGCAGACCAGGACAACACCGGGGACAAATCCATGGCGGACACGGACGAAACTCGATCGGGTGTCATCAGGGATGGTGTATGTCATGTTTGAACGAGTGTCACCCAACGCGAGGCATGGAAGCAGCGTCGAACGTGCAAGGATGGGGTGAGACGAGGGATATTTGTTGGAATTCATCTGGGGTATCAACTCACCTAGAAGTGTACTCGTTCTGGGCTGCGTGCTTGTCTGTATTAATATGTTGGTTCAACGACTGACGAAATCGGTGTCAAAGTCGAGTTGTTTCCTCCCCTCCTTCTGGCGTGCAACCACGATCAAGTTGCCGTTCCACCACCAGTACCACAATTCCGCTCCAAAAAAAGCCAAGAGATCTCAGATTGTTCCTTCTTGTAAAAAGCATATATTCTCATATAATGTAAAAGCATTGGAGACACATCTTCACCCTCCATTACAATATTGTTTTACTAATGTAAGATTTTGTCATTTGTTGTCAGATTGGTCGGCTCAAAGTTGGATGGGGTTTGCACCGCACCGCACCGCACCCCCCCTTCAGTCCAAACATGAAAGCTTATGTAATCATAGTGTGCGCACCCAAAATTCATGATTTTATCAATGTGAGATCTTGTACTCTCAATCATGCCTCATCAGACTCTACATGAACAATACCTTGCTATGTACCTGGTCTATATGATCATGTGGACTCTCATGGAACCTGAAATTTCACTTGAAGAGGCTGCATGTTATGCTGAGCAAACACTTGTGTTGCTGTTAAGATTGGATCTCTGATGCTCCAGAGGGATGTCCAAGGGTTGGGGTGGTGGGCCTTGGTGCAGGACTTGTGTGTTGTGCCCTTGCTTAGGTTCAGGCCCTTAGGGGTCAGAGGTCGGAGTAGTGGAGTAGGGAGTAGGATATTTGGAGTTAGTAGGAGTGGGGTTGGAGATAATTGGAGATGGTTGGAGACAGAGGTCAGGAGCACCAGGGTATCTTAGTTGATATTCAGACTGAGGTGTTACATTGAAGTATCTATGATTTATATACTGAGGAAGAACTACAGATTTGTAAGACAGGTAAGAAGATAACTGGAGTTGTGCACTGGAGTGAATGGAGTGCTGGACTGTGGCACTAGAGAATGAAGATGACTAAACTATGGAATGGAGATGACTAAGGGTGGCACAGCCAATCAAAGTACAAGAGAATACATAAAAGGAAATTGTTACGCTGAGCGGACACTTGTGTCGCTCAAGCAACCTGTGAACGGGGTGGACTCTCACGAAGAGGTCAACAGCGTCCCGAACACCTAGGAGAGCCAAGGGATCTTCCTGAAGGAGCGAAGGACTGGGACTAAGACTCAGAGGACTGAGGACTCGAGAGGCACAAGGTACGCTGGTATTGCGTAGAGCAAGAGTAAAGAGTATACATGCGAAGGCAAAGGTATATATAGGCTGGATTGTGTAAGCAAGGAAGCCTATGGAATCGAAAAGAAAGATGACGAAGAAAAGATGGCCATCAAGGCACAGGAACAGTAGTTAAGCAGAGAGATCCGAAAGGATCCGGATCGAAGAAGAATAAGGGCCAAAGATAAAGAGAATATATACATATGAGGATGAGTAAAGGCCATAGGTGTTACGCTTGTGTGGAATTATCCAGCAAGGTCAAAGGTTCGACCTCAAGTCCAGAACCAATGAAAGCAACTAGTCGAGCGCACACTCAAGTGTAGTGCGAAGACACGCGAGGAGGTTCTCTCTTACTGCGGCAAGCAGTCTCGAGGAGGCCAGATAACTACACGTAGATTGCGTAGAACTAGCTAAGGTATTGTAATACAGGCCCGAAGGTTTATATACAGAAGGACTGTACAGCTATGACAAAGAATCGGCCGTGAT
>JBBPTT010000057.1:0-64546 GCA_038094175.1 Boletellus aff. lepidospora
GTGGCTAGCATCGTGGTTCCGTTCGTTGGTGTCATCGACCAGACGATCGCTGCGACCGTCATATGCGCCATACTAATCGTCGGCATGATCTGGCTTGGTTCGGTGGCTAGCGTCGCTGTACTCGGGTTCCTGTATGGGATGTTCTCTGGAATGGGTGAGCTGTTCGCTCGTGCGAGGGATGATGATTTTGAATCCCGAGCGTGCGCTCGACCATAATATAGTTATTGCCTTGATGCCGCCCATGTTAGGGCTCACATCGGATCCTGCCGAGCTTGGGTACGTCCCGGTTCTTTTTATCATCCCTCATTTTCCTTGTGCTGCTGCTGCCGTTTCGGGAATGGTGGGCTGACACGTGCCATGCATTGCTCGCCGTTTTTGCTCAGAGTAAGAATGGGCGTGGGCTTTGCGATCATTGGTGTGTCACCTCCGTCTGATCATGATTTCAATTGTCTCATTCGACCACTAAAGGCATTGGTGGCCTGGTGGGTGAGTTGAGGGCGAGGCAGTCCAACGTCGCCCGCGTGCACTCACAGTTTGCTCCCTTTGACAGGTTCCCCGATCTGTGGCGCCCTCTTGACGAGCCGCTATCTATGGTGGGCGCCGGCGCTCTTTTGTGGGGTACGTCTGGGTTTGTTCCCCCCTTTTTTTTGGACAGCGAAGGCTTGATCGTGTTGACTCACGCGTACACCTTTGAAATCAAGGTGGCTGCATTGGTGGGAGGTGCCTTGTTCGTCGGCGTACGCTTCTCGTTGGCTCGTCGTACCGACCGTGGTGATTCAGTGGAGAAGCATGCGGGTGATGACGGCGAAGAGGAGAAGCAGGATGAAAAGATGGTGTTTGTGGAGGCACGATGATCCCGCCAACTACACCTCGTGGAAGGCGTATGATGAGAGTAGATGTGGTGGAGGTGTACCAGTACATGTATCTCCGACTGGGACAACAAGTCGAGTGGCCTGTGTTGCCTCGCACTGACCGAAAGAAAAGTACCGAGGCAACGAAGGCTCTTCTGAGCGTATGCGGCCAAGGACCCTTTTCCATCCGAGAGCCACGACTCCCAGCACGGCCGTCGAGGTGCACCAAATGACATCATATCAACTGGGCTTCTGGTCGCGGGACCTGTGGGAAGCTTGACCGTTGACCGTCTCGGCTGCTGTCGACAAACGTTTGCATGAGCTGCGTACTAGGCCATTTCTTTGGTGCACGTCTGGTCACATGCAAGTGTCTGCACCGCAAGCTCGCCCCAAGGAAGGAGTTGGTCCGTTGACCGTCTGCTTTTCTCGAAACTAGACGCCCTGAACTTGTGTGATGGAGATCTTCAAGTCGAGCAGAATGCCTCGACGGCTTGCTGAGAGATGGATCCTTCCTCGTGAATTAACCGGCACCCAGACTGGCCCGGTCATAGGACCATGCCAGCACCGCCGAGAAAGCCAAAAGCGCTCTTGAAACACGTCGTGCGGCGTTGCCTCGTGTCCACTTGCAGCGCAGGTCGCCCACGCAGTTCTCGCCACGACCGTCATTACACTTGACGACGATACAACTTTCCCCCCCGCACACTGTTTCATTTTTCTAGGAAAGAAAAACCGTCGACGCTGCGAGGATCGGGATGGACAATTTTTCCTACACTGATAACGCCCGCGCAGCCCTCGCCTCATGTCTCCCATGTTTCCGTGCATCATCGCGCTCCAAGTCCATTTCGAACCCGTCCGCGAGCGCAGCTCTCCCCGACCCACGCTCTACTCCCATCGGTCCCCCCTCGTCCGCCAACGACCTCGAGCATCTCCTCCGTGACTCGGACTCGGACGCACTCTCGCTCCACTCCCACTTTGGCGTTGCTGCGCACCGCAGAGCGAAACACCGTCGGCGACGTCCCGCGTTTTCCATCACCCTGTTTGGGTACACTCTCTTTGGTCGTCCACCGATATACCTCGACGACGACGGCGACGGGGATGATGCGCCGGGCAGGAAGACGGGGGCGTTGGTCACCGCCTCCTCGTCCACGCTCGACTCGGACGCCGCCCCACTCGACGCGAGCACCATCGAGCGAATGACGTCGCCAGACCACGTTGCCGTACTGGCTGCGCAGCGCCAGCAGCTCCAAGCGGCAGAAGCGGCCCGTCGGAAAGCGGAGCGGAGGGCACGGAGGGAAGAACGCAAGGCACGTGCCAGGGCCGAGGCGCTCATGTCGGTCGCCAGCGGGTCGCCGCGCACGGATACGGACACGTTTGAGGGATTCCAGGGAAGCGGGGACGGGGCGAGCTCCGCGTCGCTCCCCGCCCACCACTTGCCCAACGTCTTCTCCGGCCGTCCAGATCCAGACGGGCTCGGTGATTTCGGCGGTTCGCACTCTGGAGATGCCGACGATGCGGACCTGGGTGGGGAGCTGTACGCACGCAAGAAGAACCTATCTGCAGCGCGGAGCGCGTCGGGCTCCGATTCACGCTCTCGTACCTCCGCGTCGCTCTCTGCTGGGGATGCCTCGCACATCCACACGTTCCCCGTCCACACCACCCACCAGTCCATCCCATATCCGCAAACGGAGATGCACCTCCCAACACCAGTGAAAAACAAGTCGCATCGCACATCCAAGCGGACGTCGACCGTCTCGTCCGAGGCATCGCAATCTACGTCGACAGCGCCGTACACACCTGCGGAAAGCATCGCGGAGACCCCCGCAGTGGCTGCATTCCCTGCCCTGCAGGAACGATACCTCCATGACGGTGAACGTACCGATTTCCCCATCGTCGGTCTCCCCGGAAAGCGGGGAACCAATGCGCTAGACCCAAGAACGTTTTTGGCGCATCAAGGATAGCGTCGCTGGGCACGGACGGATGCGCCATCGTGTGCTGGGCCGTGCAGCTGATCTCGATGGATGGCGTGTTTGATTCAACATCGAGAGGCGTTTGGATGCGGACGTACGGTCCTTTGGTGGCACCCTTTCATTTTATATTTTTTTGCCTGTCGAGTGTGGGGCCAGCCGCTTGGATAACAGAACAGACATGCCTGAGGAAGAGTCGATGGGTGCCTGCGCATGAGCTACTACATATCGCCACCTCCCAAACGCGGCGATTTTCTTGAATAACAACCTTATCTGGATCCAGAGGTGATTGTACCTTGAATCCCTAGGTACGGGTGCGCATGATTTCAGGGAAAAGAGTGGAACCGATATCAAGGGGCTGAAATCCGTCGTGAAACGTATCATGGAAGCCATGTTGAGGGCACCGGATCATGTGTTCGACCGCTGCTTGACGTGAAGACATAGAACATGAATTAGTTTACATTACATAGTTTACAAAGACAGCACCTTCCACACATCTGTTTGCCGTGCAGGCCCGATTTCTCCCCAACACTGGGGGCTGGGAGAAAGGAACAGGACCTGAATTGGCCCCGACGACCGCTTGTACGAGGTATAAAAGAAATGTTCAATAAAGCAGAGACGGGGACAAGACGAAAAGGACATGCAGGCATCGACTCGGACGAACCAAAAGCAGCACGACAGCTGAATCTCTTCATCAGAAATGACTCCTCGACGAAGCGGGTGAATGGATCTTCAGCCCGCCAACGCATACCATGACGCAAAGCGTCGCGCGACGGACCCTTTGCGACCTTGTCGAGACGGAGGTAATGCACGCATAGCCTCCTGCCCAGCATTTCCCCCTTCAGGACTGCAGCTCCAAGCCTCAAGGTGCGGTCAGACGACCGAAACCTTCACGTTCAGGTGGTAGGCGGCACGCAGGCCAGAGCGGACAGGCGAAAAGCACTTTTCTCTCTCTCGGGGACTGAATAGAAAAGGAAGAGGAGTGCGAAGCGGGAACTCGTGCGCATCTCTCGCAAACACATGAGCACGGCGGCAGCCCTCCTTGCACGCTTTGTGCACCACATGCTCGAGAAGAGGACCCCATGTTTTCCGAATACACTGTGCGACCCCGATAGCAGATGCCAAAAGCAAGACTTACGGGCGGTGGTAGCGAGCGTCAGCGGGAGTCGCCGTGTATCCTCGCAGCACAACCCAACGGGAACAATTTGAACGATCGAAACCTACGTTACGACGCCGAATTCTTCATGTCCAAGCATTTGTCGGGGACGGGAATAACCTGGTCAACGAACATCACGACACTATGAATCGCGGCCTCGAGAGAAAACGGCGCAGCGCTTTTTCCCCAGTGTTGGGGGTTAGGCAAGGGTCTACAGAGGGAAATGGCTCCTCAGCAGCTCGCTGAAGGGTCTTCTGTCCATCGTAGTAAGTTCCTTTTGTAGAAATGCTAGGTTTGAGTACTTTGGAAGATATTACATAATAATACACTGACGATCGAAACGCGGCGCTATACGAGCACAAGTTGTACATATACTAAGTATCTCAAAAGTGAACCCGAGAAAAAAGAAGGAAACGAGCGCGCGCGCAAAAGTTGGCTCTGGCAGCAGCGACTTGGAGCTGACAAGAACTCCCACAGATCACAGACCTTGCGCGTCCAGCCGATCCTCCATCCGTGTCATCTTCCACCCCATCTCCTTCGGCATCCACCCCAACCGCTCTCGCGAGCACTTGTCGAACAGTTTGTCCGATGCCACCGCGTATTTGCGCAGTGTGTATTCGCCCTTTGCATAGCCCCCTGCGCGCAGTGCAGCCCACGACACGTTCCTCGCCAATATTGACCTGTCCCGGTTCGGGATGGTGTCCAGGATGACAAAGTATGTGACCGGGAACGTCTTGAAGCGGAAGAACCAACCTTTGAGGTCACGTGCCAGGTTGGTCAGGTACCCTTGTATCATTTCATCCGGGCCCGTTCCATACAGCACGTCCACAGCAGATCGCAATACCGTCCAACTATGATTGCTTGCTGATAGAGCCACGGACAGGGGTGAAAACGACGCTGGGGCCTCGAACTGACGAGAACGAATTGCAGGAAGTGCTTCGCCATTCAAAGGGCCCGATCCAAACATTTCAACACTCCGGCCAGGAGCAGTGTCAGCACGAAGTACGACCTGGAATAGGTCTGGGCGTGCACGAAGCTCGCGCAGAAATGAGTCTACAAACGGATCTTGCTCGTTCCGTACTGCGCCGAACATGTACGCCCGTGCCTCGATCTCGGCCCAGACAACACAGTTTGGCTTTGTTGCTCTGCGTGGTGTCGGGATGGGGCCACAAAATGCTGGGGGTATAGTTTCTCCTACCATGTCCGCAACGATGATTCCAGAGAGGGAGAGGTGGTTTCGCGATACACGAGGGATTTCGAAGTCCTTGGGGTCGGAATCGGCGGGGGTAATGCAGAAATTCGGGCATGGGACAAGGCCAAATGCACCAAAGGAAAGGAATCCAATGAGATCATCAAAACTATTGCACAGACGGACAAAGCGGTTCTCCATATTTCCCGGGGGTGCAAGAACATTGAGTAGATGCTATTCGTGAACACGAGTTCAACAAAGTTGGAACCCAAGATGAGTTTAGAACTACCGCTTACCCACCAGGCCTCGTTTGAGATGGTTACAGTGTGTGCCCGATTGTATACCCACCCACCAAGTAGTGGGAATCGATTCTCTATAAGATTTGAGCTATATATACTCCCCTGAGGCAATTTTGCACTCACCCACATTACCTATGTTGGCAGCAGTACCATACCGTGATATAGCGAGCGCATCCAAAACGGCGTCTTTAAACCACTTTAAGGGAAAGGCCAGAGGGTTTGTGAATAGACCGACGAACTTGGCGAGATCCTCCACTGAGAACTCGTCACTGAGAATAAGGTCCTTGAAAGAAACTTTCTCCAATGACTTCATGAAGAGAGTTGGCTCATGAAAGATGATGCGTCGAGCAAACTGCTGAAAAACGAGGAAATGAGTTTTGATTATAGAGATGTCATGCTCTGTCTCTGGGCGACAATTGCCTGCTGCAACGTGGACATTAATAAATGATTCCGAGTCAAAGATGAATTTAAAGGCTAGGATCATTTTCTCTTTTCGGCTATATAAAATATGTATAATTGTATCAGGCGGTGTGGGTGACGACACACCGTCCATGCTCACTTTCGTAATGCTAGCTGGATCAAGTCTTCATCTCCTACGCCAAGGGTGGTTGGTACCGGGGATGCCTTGCTTGAGAGTTGAAAGATTGGATTGCAGGGAGCGTCGGGTTCCCGAATAGCTTCCTGTGTTTCCTGAGGGGTCCGCTTGGGCCCCTTTTTGAGACCTCTTTCGGCTATTGACTGTGCTGCACTGTCCACGAAATCCGATAGAGCGCTATCGGATACGTATAGCTGATAGGCCCTCTCCTCAAGTGTGTCCAGTATCTCGACGGCTCTCACCATCTCTTTCTCCAGTAGCTTCAGGCGGCGCCTGTGGCCATCGTCCACTAGATATGCCAAATATAACCAGTGTCAACGTAGCTTAGTACCGATCACCCACACCTACCTTTGAGGAAAAATCGCTTCTGATGAATTTCTCGGCCGACCTTCTCGACGCGAATGGCCTCAAGATACTTGCACGCCCAGCGCGCTTTCTCGAGCGCTGCGTGCCAGTCCGGATACTGGCTGGCGATTTGCGCTTCCGTTGGTAGATTAGCGCTGCCCTTGACATCGTCGACGACCTTTGAGGCATCCTTGTACTTTTTATACAGTATGCGGTATTGCCCGTGATGCACTTTGCAGCGTTCCGGTTTTGGGTAGCCTTCAGTCGCTGGCTGGCCGCACCGCGTGAATTCATCCTCTTCGAGCGTCAAGCACTGCACGGGTGATGCCCCAGCATTCTTTGGTCGCAACGACGACGAAGCCTGAACAGCGTTTGGGTTCGCTTTGGTGTTCGCCTTTGGTTGAGATTGTTTCTTGTTTCTCGGTCCAGGCATGTGTGGGGAGGTGAGAACTGGTAAGGGGGTGGTGGGCGGCAAGACACGTCGCACAGGAGCCCAACTTGGGATACACACACGGATGTAGCCGCATAAAGGACCACTTGAGCGCTCAAACACGACCAGCCAACTAGAAGGGGGTATCGGTAGACCTCAAGCGCTTGGCGTGGTACCACAGGCGCGCCACCGTCATCTGGACCATGCCCCTTGCGTGGTGCTTGAGGCTCTTTGGAGTGGGTCCCCCCTAGTACCGAGAAAGGTAGATCGCATGATGGGCTGTACGACGTACCAGGCTGTCAAGGGCCTGTTGAAAGTCGCACACATGCCACTCACGAGGAATCCTGTGACCCTGCCGGTGGGTGGGAGTCAACCGTGCCCTAGTATGTCGCCCCAGTCTCCCCAGCACTAGTGGCTGGGTATAACTTTAGCTAGGTGCCGACCTGAGTCGGAACATGAATTATTATTATTGTTATTTCTAAAAAATAAATCCAGTACGAAACCTTGCTCCGAGTCGCTAGTGGACGGCGACGCGACTGAGTCGCTGGCCCACCGCGGAGTTTGTGGCTCATCGCCTCCGACTTTCAAAGATGACGCAAGTGGGACGACTCGCGCCAACACGCTAGCGGCCGATCGACGCGTCACTGACCAAGTATCGCGTGGTGGTCCAGGGCGGCTCCACGGTTGCGGCCAACAACCCCCCGCACGTGCCACCTGGTGATTTTTACCTTGCTTTCGTCTTGCCCCAGTCACCACTCATGCCCGGCCCAGGGAACAAGCGCAAAACCAACGCGAGTGCTAAAACGAGGGGGTCCACGCGCTTGAACGCCGAGGACGACTCCCCGCTTCAGTGTCGCACTCTCGACAAACATGGCATCGGCCAATGCGTTGAATTCGCGACGGATGGCGATCTCAGGCCAGACCGTTGTAATGTGCACCACGAACAGTACCGCACGCTGTGCAAGAAGTACAAGGAGGCGTCGGTCGTCGTCGACGATATCAGGAATAGCGCCGAGTTCCCCAAGAAGGAGCAAGTTGACCAGTTCACGGATTGGCACGCGGCGCTCGACAAAGCGCGCTGGGTACGCAACTATCTCGATATGATCTGGGTCGAGAAGACCGGCCGAGAGATCCACCAGAAGCGATTTTTCCTCAAAGGTAGGTGTGGATAACTGGTGGTAAATCCATGTTGACATTGTATTGCATATTTTCAGCGGACGATGGTCACCAGCGTCGCCTCAACCTGCTCAAGAATGAGATGGTGAGAGCAATCAATGTGTTAGACGCACTTCAGGGGAAAGCCTACCAGCTATACCTACCCAATGGCGACCTGCACGTCATGGATGTTCGAGGGTCGTCGACAGCTGAAATGGAGCTTAAGAAACAGTCAAAGCAGACCGCTGAAGATATACTAGAGTGCATTCGCAACCCAGTTGTATTCTGCAGCTGGTCCCAATCGAGGCCATGTTTCATCGTGACGCCTCCCTCGGCAGGGAATGAAGATTTGATTGACACATCGCTTCGAGAGTAGGTTTCCGATCTCACCATCAACGAGAAACTGACACGGGTCTCTTCACGCAGCACAAGGCAACAGATGCTCAAGCATCTGGAACTGTATACTGATTTTCAACTGTTCAAAGATGCCTTCAAGGATAAACTGGACCTGCGACCGACAACAGAGTCTGGCATGGCCGTGCTTGAAAAGGTGTTTCTCGTCTTGCAGCAATTCGCCCGACGCATCATCTTTCATGAGCCAGCTCTCTTTATGAAGTCCTTGGAAATGGCTTCTTTGAGAGACCTTATTTTCAGCGACGAGTTCTCAATGGAGGACCTTGCCAGGCTCCTTAGTTTATTCATGAACCCTCTGGGGTTTCCATTAAGATGGTGCAAAGATGCTATTTTGGACGTACTCGCTGTATCCCCCACAGCTACTGATCTAGGTGAGCGATGACAAGTTGCATCTGTCAGAACGGATCACCGAGTCCCTTTCAGAGAGTCGACTTCAATTGTTGGGAGGCTGCGTTTTTGTCCGTCCACACAGCGCTGGTATGACCAACGAAGCCTGGTGGGTATGTGTTATTATCCGTTCTCGGCTTCCCGCTCCCAACATGTCTGAACCTGTGTTATCTATAGCTCCTGCTGAAAACGCTTCAAACACCGGGTAATGCAGAAAGTCGCTTTGTCCGCCTGTGCGACAACTTTGATGACCTCACAACACTCCTTTCTTTTACCGCCTTTGGCCTTGTTCCAGGCCCGAGTTTCTGTCAAGGTCCATCCCACTCAGAACTCGATGATCCAGGCTTGTCCCGAAGTCACCTTTCCCTCTCTGGCGTCGTTGTGGCGGACATGGTGGGAGCACCTCTACCCCCAGAATTACGTGGTCCCGTTCCGACAGCACTCAGAGCAAGAAAGCCAAGTTGCATCGTCTGGACCGAGCTCGAGCCACGGGCGTACATGTTTGGCGCGATGCGCAACGAACAGGATCCGTTCGTAGACGCATTTGTGCGCGAGCTTCGTGCACGTCCAGACCTATTTCAAGTCGTCCTCCGTTCCGAGACAGCCCCCGGCCGGCGCGTCGAGATGTTTGGGACAGGTGCATCGAACGACAAAGCACTGCCCGCGCTGCGTGTGCGTAAGTTCGAGGCTCCGCCTTCGTCGTATCCCCCGCCTGTCCCCCCGTCCATGAACGACAAGTGGAAAGTAGAGTGGTCTGCGACGGACGTGCTGTATCGGGTGGGGAAGGATTCGGAGTTGAAGGGGTACCTCGTCCCGAAGCAGGGTCTCGGGGGGTACTTTCGCTTCAAGACGTTTCCGGTGACGTACTTTGTCATCCTGGACACCGTCCCGTGCCGGGATACGACGGTGCTTGCGAGGAACGTGGCATGGGCCGCACTGCGCGCGGGAGGCTATGCTGAGGGGGAGTACACGCTGCGTAAATACGCAGCAGCGGCGGACGCGCTGCTCGAGCAGTGTTGGCAAGAACGGCTGGGGTGGCTGCCCAAGGAGATGCAGCCGAAGTTACCGAGGATGCAGGACCGGATGGGTTACTGTACCGTCATGTGAGAGAGACATTGCGGGGTAAGCTCGCTTGGCGAGTTTGAGTATCACAGTTAGAAGGTCGCCGACATACTATGCAAGTTGCACGAGCAAAACATGTGGATCTTCAAATGCTGTTGGAGCTCGACGGATCGACGTTTGCGATGGTTGCTTGACGCCGTCGCCTGTGTCACGTCGCTGGCCCACCGCGGAGTTGTGGCCCTCAGGCTGAGCAGCTAGGATAGTAGCTCCGACTGTCCCTTGCATGCCACGGTGACATTGGACGTTCCAACGCTGGCTTAGGTGGAGCCCCGACTGCACACGGGTCGATTAGCGCGTCGATGGAAAACTCAACCTGCCGGGCGCCTCACGGTCGCTCAAAACAGGCAACCGAAAACGCGGCATGGTGCTGTATACATAGAGTTGCGCCGCGTGTCTGCGCCTCGCCCGCGACGTTCAATGCCCAGCGCAGCCAAGAAGCGACAGAGAGCCAAACTCGCGGCCAGACGGGACGCTGCGACGCACTCGGACGTGCCAGCAGAGGACGAGGGTGCCAGCACCTCTGCCAGTACCACTGCTGGCACGCCCGTGGACGCCGCCCCGCCACAGTGTCGCACCTTTGATGCCTATGGGATCGTCCAATGTGATCGACCGGTCACTGACGGCCATCCTCAGCCCGACCGTTGCAAGGTGCATCACGAACAGTACCGGAGGTTGTGCAAGAGATACAGGGAGGCATCGACGGTCGTTGATGGTGTCAAGGACAGCGCCGAGTGGCCGACAAAGGAACAAATTGACAGGTACACGGACTGGCACGCAGCGCTCGAGAAAGCGCGCTGGGTGGGCCACTATCTCGAGGCGATCCGGGTCGAGAGGACTGGGAGAGAGATCGACGAAAAGCGATTTTTCCTCAAAGGCACGTGTGGGTGGTCGGCGATAAGCCTGCGTTGACATCGGTACATTTTTCAGTGGACGACGGTCACAGGCATCGGTTGAAGCTGCTCGAGACGGAGATGGTGAAAGCGATCGATGCGCTGGATGCACTCCAGGGGAAAGCCTATCAGCTGTATCATCTCAATGACGCCCTGCATGCCAACAATATTCGCGGGCGGTCGGCAGCCGAAGTGGAGCTAGAGAAACAGTCGAAGCGATCCGCTGAGCAGATCGTGGAATGCATTCGCGATCCAAGCGTCTTCAGCGACTGGTCCCCATCGATGCCGCGTCTTACTACGCTTACAACGTACGTGGGAGATGAAGACTTGATTGACATGTCCCTACGAGAGTAAGTTTGGCGACAATCTTACCGCCGAGGAGCGACTGACACTGGTCGCTCCATACAGCACAAAGGAACGGATGCTCACGGTGCTAGACCCGTTCATTGACCCTGAGCAGTTCAAAGAAGCTTTCGTCGATATATTGGGCACTCCACCACCGACGGAGGCTGGCATGGCTATGATTGAAAAGGTGTTCTTCATCTACCAGCGGTTTTCTCGACGCATCGTTTTCCATGAACCAGCTCTCTTTATGAAGTCCTTGGGAAAGGCTTCTTTCAAGGATCTTGTGCTCAGTGACGACTTTTCGATGGAGGAGCTCGCCAGATTTCTTGATCACTTCACGGAACCTCTCGTTTATCCTCTAAAATGGCTCAAAGATGCTGTTTTGGATGCGCTCGCAATATCCCATCACGGTACGGCTGCCGATACGGGTGATCTAGGTAGGCAATATACGAGTCCCATACATCAGAATGGGTTACCAAATCCTTTCAGAGTGTCGGTTCCCGTTGTTGGGAGGACCTACTTTTAATCGTTCGCACACGGCTCGCATGTCCGATGAAGCCTGGTGGGTGCGTACTACTACCCGTTTCTTCACCTTGCTCTTGGCTCCGATCCTAACCGCTCGTCACGTGTAGCTTCTCTTGAAAGTGCTTCAACCGCCGGCCAGTGCGGAAATTTTCTTCATCCGACTGTGTGACCACTTTGACGACCTAGTGGGATTCCTTTCTTTTGCTGCCTTTGGCCTTGTCCCAAGCCCGGGTTTCTGTTATGGCCCGTCCGGCGTGGATCCTGACGCGGACCTTGGTCCAGATGATCCAGGCTTGTCCCGAAGTCACCTTTCCCTCTCTGGTATCGTCGTTGCAGACATGGTGGGGCTCTCTGTGCCCTCACAAATGCGAGGTCCAGTTCCGACGTCACTCCGAGCAACACGGTGGAACTGCGTCGTCTGGGCCGAAGTGGAGCCACGGGCGTACATGTTTGGCGCGATGCGCGACGAACAGGATCCGTTCGTCGACGCGTTCGTTCGCGAGCTGCGTGCACGCCCAGACCTCTTCCAGGTCGTCCTCCGTTCCGAGACAGCCCCGGGTCGGCGTGTGGAGATGTTTGGGTCGGGCGCGCGGAACCACGAAGCACTGCCTGCGCTGCGCATGCGCCAATTCGAGGCCCCGCCGTCGTTGCGTCCGCCGTCGGCACCCCTGTCCGCGAACAGCAGGTGGATCGAGGAGTGGTCCGCGACGGACGTGTTGTATGGATCGAAGCGGGAACCGGAGATGAAGGGGTACCTCGCCCCGGAGCGGGAGCTCGACGAGCGATACTTTCGCTTCAAGACGTTTCCGGTGAGGTATTTTGTCATCCTGGATGCTGTCCCGTGCCGGGACCCGACGGCGTTGGCGAGGAATGTGTCGTGGGCTGCGCTGCGCGCGGGGGGTTATGCCGAGGGGGAGTACACGCTGCGTAAATACGCAGCAGCGGCAGACGCGCTGCTCGAGCGGTGCGCGCAAAAGCGGTTGGCGTGGCTGCCCAAGGAGATGGAATGGAAGCTGCCACGAATGCAGGATCGGATGGGTTCTTGCACCGTCATGTGAGAGAGAGATACCAACGGGTCGATCGTGTACGAGTATCGTTTAGCCATTCGGGTCGCATGCATTGAACAGTTTTGGCTGTGAAGCGCCGTTGTGGACCGTTTGAGATTTCTGGAGGCACGCTTGGCGTCTTACTTTGGAGTGACCATGCGGACGACCGGGGCTAGGGGGGGCCGGAAAGAAACTATTCCCCCGCTTTCCACGTTAGCCGTGCGAGGGGGGTAATCGAATGACCCCAGGGTAGCATCGGACCAGGCTCCCTTGGTGATGTGGCAGCATCATCCGCGTACACTGGGAAGGCATGCATGCCAGGGTGCGAACCAAGTGATTCGAAAGCGATTTGATCAAGCTATACTCGCAGAGTTTGAATCATGAGTAGAATTGGTCGGCAGTCGGTGACTACGGCAGTAGTAGGAAGACTAGATCTCGACGAGACAATCGACCGTGACCGTTCTGTCTAGTCTAAACACGCACGTCTGGGCTGTATATCACCACAAGCGACCCCAAGCAATGTTCGTCCTGTTGCATTGAAGTGTACAGTAAGGATCTGATCGAGGGCAGTTGATGCCGTGTCTTTCGCATGGATGCTCGTCACGGGTCGTGCGTCTTGTTGTACGCTTCCAACGTAAGCAAGTCGTCGAACTTGCACGGACTTGGTGAGCCTAACGAAATCGGCAAGACCAGTGAAGCCATACCTCCTTTGGCTCAGACAGTCTAATTTTGCAAAGCCAGCCTGGTTTCCATTGCTCAGCATACACACCGCCTTTAAACTGGGTTGGTTACCTTCGCCGTCCGCCGAGCGATTCACCAGGCCGGGTTCGGCGTTGAGTTTTTGGTTTATCTCCGTGACTTCACCCGAGACGGGGGCATACTGCGTGCACACGACCTTTAGTACCTCGACCTTGAAGAGGAGGAAACGACGTAAACGATATCCGAAGCAGCCTTGACGCTCTCCACAGCGCCAATGGAGTCTACGGACGACGGAATAGGTGTCAGGAGCGTCAATGCCGTGGGCCCATGTGGGTCGCACGAGGCTCACCTCCCTTGGAGACTGTTGACCCCACGGCGGGGAGGTCGACAAAGACGACGTCGCCGAGGCTCCCTTGGGCGTAGTCGGTGATGGCGACGGTGCCTTCGCCTGTCTCATCGTCGAAGGTGACAGACTCGTGCTCTGGCGTGTACTTTTTCGCTGGCCAAAAAACATGCGTCGCTGTCTGTGCCCCGGGATGAGGCTGAACGCGACGTACTGACGATGGTCCGGTGGATGGGGAGACGGGACGCGTGCGGAGGAGGGAGCGACACGCGGGCACGCGCAGCCTGGCGGAGAGCAGCGAACATGGCCGGGTGAAGAGAGAGTCGGGGATTATTTTTTTTTTTTTCGCGCGAGTGGGATTCACCGGCAGACGCATTTGGTCGCCGCACCGCGCCGATGGTCCGGAACTGTCCGCGTCCCTGTCGACGACGCCGACGTGTTTGTGTCTGTTTGTCCGCCTTCCAAACGAGGCTGCCCGACACGTGCCTGGCCGGGCTCGCTGCCGACTCTCGACCACGCACGATGGCGGAGAGGACGAACCCGAACATGCTCTTTGCCAACTTCAACCAGGACTACTCGTGCGCGCCCGCCCTCCTCCGCGCGCCCTGCCCGCTCATCTCTCTCTCGTCCCAGATGCATATCGGTCGGCACCCGCAAGGGTTACAGCATCACCAACTGCGATCCCTTTGGACGAGTCTATACCATGAGTGCGCCCACAGTGCCCTGTCACACAGCGTTCGCTCACTCGCACGCACGCAATCCCAGATGACGGCGCACGGGGAATCGTGGAGATGCTCTTCTGCACCTCCCTCATCGCCCTCGTCGGTGCTGCAGATCAGCCCCAGTCCAGCCCACGGAAACTCCAGATTGTAAACACAAAGGCATGTCCGCGCCCTTCGTCGCGATTCGTTGCCGCTCATCCTCGCGTCTCAGCGTCAGTCAATGATCTGCGAGCTTCTCTTCCCCTCCTCCATCCTCGCCGTCAAGCTCAACCGTAAAACGCTCGTGATCGTGCTCGAGACAGAAATTTACATTTACGACATATCCAACATGCGTCTCCTACACGTCATCGAAACTGCTCCCAATCCCGACGGTAAACCTTCCATTCCGTCTCCGTCAGCAGCACCTCTCACCCGCCCCAACATAGCCATATGCGCACTTTCCCCAAACGCCGACAGTTCGTACCTTGCATACCCTTCGCCAATTCCATCGCCTTCCACGGCCGCTTCCACGTCCGCATCTCCTCCCAGCACACCGCAACAACCCGCAGCCGGCGATGTCCTCCTGTTTTCAACGGCGACCCTCACGCTCACGAACATCATCCGTGCACACAAATCACCCCTCTCCGCGTTGGTCATCTCCCCATCAGGAACCCTCCTCGCAACAGCATCCGACAAGGGCACCGTCATCCGCGTTTGGAGCGTTCCCGGTGCAGAGCGTCTCTGGCAGTTCCGACGAGGCACACGAGAGACCAGGATCCATAGCATGTCGTTCAATTCCGTAGGCAGTCTCCTCGCCGTCAGTTCTGCCCACGACACCGTCCACATATTCAAGCTTGGCCCTCGACAAGGATCGGGGACTAGTACAGGCTCCAAGAAGGACAGACCCTCGAGCCCGTTGGAGTCCATCGATAGCAGGGACCCCGAAGATGGACGGACGGGCGACTACGATTCATTCTTGGACGAGCGAAAGAAGAGCAACAGCATGTCGTCGGTCATCCGACGGCGGTCGTTGCATCTGACCAAGTCCCTGTCATCGTCTGTCGGAGGGTATCTGCCCAACACACTCACCGAGCTTTGGGAGCCAGCTCGCGATTTCGCATTTTTGAGGCTACCAACGAGCGGAGCACGCTGTGTGGTCGGCTTGAGCGGGTGAGTCCCATCTTGTGCCTGGTCCGTCGGGTCGGGCTGTTGATGAGCTGGTCGGACGTTGCGTATCCTTCCTCCGTATGCAGCACCCTTCCACAAGTGATGGTCATTTCCTCCGAGGGCTATTTCTATGCGTACAATATCGACCTGGAGAACGGCGGTGAATGTACCCTGATGAGACAGTACAGTCTCGTGGATTCAGATCCCAGCGGACTGGACTGAAGCCGGCAAGACGTGTGGTTGGCGCGGGCGTCGTCAGTTGTACATATTGTCTTCTTTCCTCGGTCGACGTGTTCTTTCGTTTCAATCACTTTGGGACGTTGCACGTAGCTGACAAACTCATTTCTGGCTGGTGCGACTCAGGTCTGTCCTTGGTCAAGATATATCTGGATCAGTTTGTTCGGAATGCCTGTCTCAGAACGGTTCTGCGAACGCGAGCATACTGTGAATTATCGCCGGCTTGCCTTGGCTTATGGCCGTTAGATGACTTATACCCCGATAGTGTCAATATGTGGTGCATGATGCATGCTGAAATGACCGTTTCCAGACCCGCAAGGGCCAGATCCGATACCGGCAGTCGGACTATTTTGCATTCGGGAGCGCATATAGAGGTTACCTCAAAAGATATAATCATTTGGAGCTGATAGAGAGGCTTTCAACATTTCCCTCGAGATTCACGCTCAACTTGATTGCCTAGTTTATCAGTGCTCGGGCCGTTTGTTTACTCATGTTTGAAACGGAGGGTGCTGAGTAAGCGGCGCTCAACTGGGAAGCTGAGCTTGTCCTCGTCTTTCACAACGACGTCGACAGCGTCGAACGACCGTCTTCGGTTTTCCTTCTTCAGTCCACCTTCTTCTCTCTCTCTTTTTTTTTGTAGCATTTCTCTACTAAAATGTCGGCTCGCCCTCCTGGAAAACCAGATCTCTCTGGGTACAACTACGGTGCTATTTCCTCCCTCGTCCTCACAGCCGACCGCTCTGCGCTTCCACGACGAGACAAGGAACCGGATGGCGCGCCAACCTCGCTCGCAGGCCGTATCGACCCCAAAGAAATGGGTTCGCGCGTCCAACGCGCCGCACCCAAAGACATGGCAAAAAAGAAGAAAAAAGCGGGGGACGCGGGCAAACACGACGCCCTCGACAAGGCCACCTCTGCCAAACGGCGCACCGAGCCCGGCGGGTTCGGGTTCGCGGACATCATCGAGGCGACGCAGGACGTCGAGGGACTGACGTATCGGCCGCGCACGGCGGAGACGCGCGAGGTCTACGAGCTCATGCTGTCGGCCGTGCACCAGACCCTTGGGGACCAGGCGCAGGATATCGTTCGGAGCGCGACGGACACGGTGTTGGAGACGCTGAAGAACGAGAACATGAGGGACTTTGACAAGAAAAAGGAGATTGAAGAGATCTTGGGTGGCATTCCCAACGACGCGTTTTCGCAACTGGTCGCTCTGTCCAAGAAAATAACGGATTACGGTGCGGAGGATGAACAGATGGTGGATCCGGACATGGAGCGCAAGGATGCGGAGATCGATGACGAAATCGGCGTTGCGGTTGTCTTTGATGAGGAGGAGCAAGAGGACGAGGACGAGGAGGGCTACGAAATTCGGGACGAAACTGACGATGAAGAAGAGGGAGAGGGCGACGAGGAGGAAAGGGAAGGTGGCGAGGGGGGCGAAGATGCCGGGGCCGACGAGCTCGTTATTGGTGGGTCTTCCGCTGCCTCTCAAGCAGGGAAAGCCAAAGTAGACAAGGACATCGTTTCCCCACACACCATCGATGGCTTCTGGGTACAACGGCAGATATCCGAAGTCTACCCCGACCCGGTCACGGCTGCGGACAAGGCTGCCGCGGTGCTCTCCACCCTCGGTTCAGAGTCAAGTCTACGTGACTGCGAGAACCAGTTGATGGAGTTGTTCGAGTATCAGAGTTTCCACGTCATCACCAAGTTCTTGAAAAACAGGGACATTATCGTCTGGTGCACAAAGTTGATGCGGAGCGATGCAGACGAACGAGTGAATGTAGAAGTGGCCATGCGGGAGAAGGGCGTTGGGTGGATTCTGAGGGAACTAGCGGGGGACCGGCAAGCTAAGAAGACCCACGATGATGCGATGGATGTCGACGTCAAAAGTGCTACCATAGCGGTCCCCAAGACGGCCACTCTCGCCCCGGGTTCTACGGTTCAGCCGAAGAGAGCCGTCGATCTCGAGAGCATGGCATTCGGTCAGGGAGGGCACCTGATGTCGAACAAAAAATGCAAACTTCCCGATGGGTCTTTCAAGCGTTCTCGGAAGGGCTTTGAGGAAATCCATGTTCCCCCGCCAAAGAAGCACGTTGGCAGCGACGACGAGCTCGTTCCTATATCCAAGTTACCCGAGTGGGCACGAGCTGCATTCACGGTCCCAAAGCTCAATCGGGTGCAGAGCAAGTTGTTCCCTGTCGCATTTGGCACCGACGAACCGCTACTCCTTTGTGCACCTACTGGCGCGGGGAAGGTAAGCTGAATGATTGTACCTCCGGATATTTCTTACAGGGTCTACACAGACCAATGTTGCAATGTTGACTATTCTTAACGAGCTCGGAAAGTACAGGAACGAAGAGACTGGCGAGTTTGCACTCGATCAGTTTAAGATAGTCTATATTGCCCCTATGAAAGCCCTCGTGCAAGAAATGGTTGGCAATTTCACCTCTCGCCTCACCTCCGCTTTTGGTGTCAAAGTTGGCGAGTTGACTGGCGATTCTCAGATGACGAAGCAGCAAATTTCCGAGACCCAAATCATCGTGACTACTCCAGAGAAGTGGGACGTCATTACTCGCAAGAGCACAGACACTAGCTACACAAATCTCGTTCGCCTCGTGATCATCGACGAGATTCACCTGTTACACGACGAGCGTGGTCCTGTTCTGGAGAGCGTTGTTGCGCGTACCATTCGGAGGATGGAGCAGACTAGCGACTATGTCCGGCTTGTTGGGCTGTCCGCTACGTTACCCAACTACCAAGACGTAGCCACGTTCCTCCGTGTGGACGAGTCGAAAGGGCTGTTTTATTTCGACGCCTCCTATCGCCCGTGTGGACTCCAACAACAGTTCATCGGTGTCACTGAAAAGAAAGCTATCAAACGTTTCCAGGTCATGAACGAGGTCTGCTACGAGAAACTTCTTGATCAAGCAGGGAAGAACCAGACTCTTGTTTTTGTCCATTCTCGCAAGGAGACTGCCAAGACCGCTCGATTCATACGTGATCTGGCTATCGAAAAGGAGACGATCACCCAGTTTGTTCGACCTGACTCTGCTACACGGGAGATTTTGACAGAAGAAGCGGGGAATGTTAAAGACAGCAACTTGAGGGACCTGCTCCCGTTTGGGTTCGCGATCCACCACGCGGGTATGTCGAGGGAGGACAGGACTCTTGTGGAAGAACTCTTTGCGGATGGTTCTGTACAGGTGTTGGTGTGCACGGCGACCCTCGCGTGGGGTGTCAACTTACCCGCACATACTGTCATCATCAAAGGGACGCAGATCTACAACCCCGAGAAGGGACGATGGGTCGAGTTGTCTTCCCAAGACGTCCTCCAGATGCTTGGACGTGCCGGACGGCCGCAATACGACACCTATGGTGAAGGCATCATCATCACGAATCATTCGGAGCTCCAGTACTACCTCTCTCTCATGAACCAGCAACTGCCCATCGAGTCGCAGTTCGTGTCCAAATTGGCGGATAATTTGAATGCCGAGATTGTGCTTGGGACAGTCCGGAATCGTGACGAAGCTGTCCAATGGCTGGGTTACACGTATCTGTAAGGGTTGTCGGTTTGTTCGTGGACGTCTGTCTCTTACCTATGTCGTCAGATACGTGCGCATGCTCAAGTCTCCTGGGCTGTATGGTGTCGGGGTCGACTACCAGGAAGATGATGACGGCCTGGTTCAGAAACGTGCTGATATCGTTCATTCTGCTGCCGCTCTCCTTGAGAAATGTCTTCTCATCAAGTACGAGCGTTCCTCCGGTAGATTCCAGAGCACAGAGCTCGGTCGCATTGCATCCCATTATTATGTGACCCATAACTCAATGGCGACATATAACCAACACTTGCGCCCGACAATGTCAACACTGGAGTTGTTCCGGGTGTTTGCGCTCTCCAACGAGTTCAAGTTGTTACCCGTAAGTGATACACAGACATGGTGCTTTTTTCACTGGCTTACGCAAAATGATGTGCCCCAAGGTAAGACAAGAAGAGAAGCTCGAACTTGCAAAACTGTTGGAGCGAGTCCCTATCCCTGTCAAAGAGAGCGTCGACGAGCCTGCTGCTAAAATCAACGTGCTTCTGCAGGCATACATATCCCAGCTTAAACTTGAAGGTGGGGCCGTGCTAAGCTTGTACTGTCCCGCATCATTCATGGCTGCGATTTTGTCCAGGGTTTGCGTTGGTTGCCGACATGGTGTTCGTACAGCAATCTGCTGGACGCATTCTGCGTGCCATGTTTGAAATTTGTCTCAAACGAGGATGGGCTGTACCAGCTCGAGCTTGTCTTGCTTTGTGCAAGATGGTAGAGCGACGAATGTGAGCCTAGGTGTCTTATCGTCGTCAAACGCCTGACTGATGAAACCAGGTGGGGTTCGATGACACCCCTTCGCCAGTTCAAGGGCGTACCACAGGAAGTTCTAAGGAAGGCTGAGGGCAAACAATTCGTGCGTCCATGTCTGCTTGTGCAGGATGTCAATCGTGAGACACTGATACCGCCTCCTGATCATTCTAGCCATGGTACCGATACTTTGATCTGAACCCACCTGAGCTTGGGGAGCTGATCGGCATTCCCAATGCCGGCCGTCTTGTCCATCGACTCGTACATAATTTCCCTAAACTACAGTAAGCGCTTGTCTTCCCTTGCGTGAGACCAACCTTGACCAAACCTTGCAGGCTGCAAGCCCAGGTTCAGCCTATCACCCGTTCCCTTCTTCGCATCGATTTGTCCATTGTTCCCGACTTCCGCTGGGATGAAAAGATTCACGGTAGCGCCGAGACGTTCTTTATAGTCGTCGAGGATGTCGATGGCGAAGTCATTCTCTTCCACGACACATTCGTCCTTCGTCAGCGGTACGCCGAAGATGAGCACAACATCACCATCACCGTTCCGATGTTTGAACCGGTCCCTCCCAACTACTACATCTCAGTGGTGTCAGATCGTTGGTTGCATGCAGAAACTAGGCTACCCATTTCGTTCAAGCACCTCATTCTCCCCGAGAAATTCCCACTTCCAACACCCCTCCTCGACCTTCAACCATTACCTCTCTCCGCGTTGCACAACAAAGAGTTTGAGGCGATCTACTCGAACACGATCCAGACGTTCAACAAAATTCAAACGCAAGTGTTCCAAGCGCTCTACACTTCCGACGAGAACGTGTTTGTCGGTGCTCCTACGGGAAGTGGGAAAACTATTTGTGCTGAATTTGCGCTGCTGAAGTTATGGAATAAGAAGGACAACTCGAGGGCAATCTGTATCGAACCGCATCAGGAGATGGTTGATCAGCGCGCTGCGGAGTGGCGGCGCAAGTTCAGTGGTGTCCAGGGCGGGAAAGAGATTGTGAGCTTAACGGGTGAGACGAGCGCGGACTTGCGTTTGTTGGAGAAGGGTGATGTCGTCGTGTGTACCCCAAGCCAGGTGCGTAGGCGATAGAAAGCCGATCAGTTTCCCCGCCTTTCTGATGGCTATTTCCCATAGTGGGACATCTTGTCAAGGAGATGGCGACAGCGGAAGAACGTGCAGACGATCGCGCTGCTTATTGCCGATGAGGTTCAACTTGTCGGTGGAGAAATAGGTCCGACGTACGAAGTGATCATTTCAAGAACGCGGTACGTCTCTGCACAGACTGAGATCAAGACGCGTATCGTGGCCTGTGGTGTATCGCTTGCAAATGCCCGGGATCTTGGAGAATGGATAGGGGCACCGTCCCATGCCATCTTCAACTTGTCGCCAAGGTAAGCCAAGTGCGCAACGACAGCCTGTCTGCTACTCACCCGACCGTTTAGCTCGCGGCCTCTCGACATGGACATCCACCTGCAGAGTTTCACTATTCCCCACTATCCGTCGCTGATGATCGCCATGTCCAAACCAGCGTATCTGGCCATCGTGGAATATGCACCAGCAAAGCCCGTCATCGTGTTTGTTTCATCGCGGCGCCAGTGCCGCCTGACCGTAGACGATCTGCTGTTGCACTGTGCTGCTGACGATAATCCTGATCGACTCCTGAACATAGCCATGGCAGATCTGGAACCACACCTCGACCATGTCAGTGACAAGGGTCTCGTGGAGTGTCTGAAGCACGGAATCGGGTACTACCACGAAGCGCTGGAAAAACAGGACAAAGTAATCGTGGAGCGCTTGTTTGAGTCTGGTGCGATCCAAGTCCTAGTGGCTTCCAAGGTAAGTCTGCTAGGCTGTTTCGAACGGAAATGAAATGAGAACCACTGGATTTAGGACACGGCATGGAGCCTCCCGGTGGCGAGTTACATGGTCATCATTATGGGCGTGCAGTTCTTTGAGGGCAAGGAACACCGATATATGGATTATCCCGTCATGGACGTGTTACAGATGATGGGCAGAGCTTGCCGCCCGAGAGAGGACGAGCGCAGTCGGTGCGTATTGATGTGTCAGCAGACGCGCAAGGACTTTTACAAGAAGTTCTTGTCGGAGGGATTGCCGATCGAGTCCCACCTACCGACACACCTTCTCCATGACTACTTCTTGGCTGAGATCGCGGTCAAGACGATCGAGAACAAGCAGGACGCTATGGTGAGTGCCAAATACGCGATTGTTTGGCGAGGCGTACTGAGCAATCTCAAAGGACATTCTGACATGGTCCTACTTCTATCGCCGGATGACGCAAAATCCCAACTATTACAACCTGCACAACGTCAGTCATCAGGCTCTGTCTGATCATCTGTCTGAGCTGGTCGAGAATACACTGCAAGACCTCGTCAACTCTAAATGCATTGCGATTGGTGGGTTCCGTACAAAGATTGGCTAGTTATTTGATTGCTCACTGCCTTTACAGAGGACGAAATGGATGTCTCGGCTCTCAACCTTGGCATGATCGCAGCTTACTACAATATTTCTTGTGAGTCACGGACCGTGCCGTCTTGAACGCGGCACTGACGATGCCCATAGATGTCACCGTCGAAGTCTATACGCTATCGCTCAAAGAGCGCACGAAACTAAAAGGACTGCTCGAAGTTGTTTCGTCATCTGCAGAGTTTGAGGTGATCCCGATTCGCCGCCACGAAGACGTCATCCTCCGTCGGATCTATGAACGTCTTCCTGTCAAGCTCGAACGGGCAGATTTCGAGGCGCCAAACTTCAAGACATTCCTCCTTTTGCAAGCACATTTCTCGCGTATCCAGCTGCCGCCTGACCTTGCTGCGGACCAAGTGTTGGTGCTGGAGAAAGTGCTGAACTTGCTTTCGGCATGCGTGGACGTGATGTCGTCGAACGCATGGTTGAATGCGCTTGGAGCAATGGATTTGTCGCAGATGTGCGTGCAAGCGATGTGGGAGACGGACTCGCCACTGAAACAAATCCCGCACTTTGAACCCGACGTACGCTTCTCGCGACACATGTTCATTCCGAGCTTTGAGGCTGATCGCCCACGTAGGTTATCAAACGTTGCAAGGATGCGGGCATCGACTCTGTGTACGACATTATGGAGATGGAAGGCGACAAGCGGAATGAGTTGCTTCGGATGGACGTCAGACAGATGTGAGTCGTGGTGCCTAATGCTGTATTGCGGACACTGAATTCCTACGACAGGCGGGACGTGGCCAAGTTTGTCAACTCGTACCCGACGCTCGACGTTTCGTACGAACTTGCCAAGGGAGAGTATACTGCCAGCACGCCCATTGCCATCAAAGTCTCCCTCTCTCGAGATGCCGACGAGGAGGACCCCGACGATCAGGTCGTGGTCGCTCCGTTCTACCCCGGGAAGAAGCTAGCCAATTGGTGGCTTGTCGTCGGTGAGCCGAGCACGCGGCAGCTGCACGTCATCAAGCGGGTCACCATCAACAAGGACCTCACTGTCAAACTCGAATTGACGTTGCCCAAGGGCGTGCATTCGCTGAAGCTATACGTGATCTGCGATGCGTACGTCGGTGCAGATCACGACCTGAGTTTGGACCCGATCGACGTTGCCGAAGGGGAGGAGAGCGAGGACGAGGACGATGAGAGTGAAGACGACGCGATGGAGGAGTGAAGCTGCTGGTTGGGCGAGTCGGATCGTTCGTCGCATTGTAGTGCTGTTTTTCTTTCTTTTTCTGTAGCAACCTATAATATATCATTTCATCCGAAGGGTCTCGGATGTGTCTCTGAGCGGGGCTAGTGATCTCGGGCTTTTCTGAACAGGGCAAATCTATTGTGTAAGCTTCCATATGTCCAGGACATGGAACAGCCGCCTCTCGTGGTGTCGGAGGAAGAGCTTATCTCGTCAGGACCCCACAGGTTATGAATCACTGTATACATTGTGCCAACCGACCATGTCAAGCCCACAATAATAATTCAAAAAGGCCAGTCGCCGAGCTGGACGATGCTAACGATCATGATTCCGCCGGACGCAACCAAAGTTACCCTGTGCCCCTCAATCACCCAGATGTGGGTACCGAATTAGGCGTCTCGTTGTGGAGCTCCGTGTTGATCGCGGGCAGGAAGAGAACGCGTTCTCCGCGAGTATCCGTCCGGGAGATGATCACGTTCGTCCCAATTCCATCAATGTAACCGTACCCGTCCACACCCACCCACGAGAACAAGCAACCCTCCTCCGGCGTCGGAACAATGAGCCTGTAAAAGAAGGTGAAATGTGAGTCCATCATTAGACTATACCCCAAAAAACCGAACACGAAACAAAAAAAAGAGACGATTACCGGTACACGTCGTCGTACGTTTGCCAGAGCGGCAGGCGTGCGTCTGCCCAGGGCGCGTCCTCCTGCAGGACCCGCAACACGTTCGTGCCGTTGATCTTGTATTCGCTCGCGTACAGCGACCCACGATCAATCTCCACCTTGAGAGTCGCTAATCCGTCTGTCGAGCGCCACATGCCCACCAGCTTTGCGCGTGCGACGTCTTCCAACACACGGTCAAACGCCGCCTGCACGTAGCTCGTGATGAGCTTCGTGAGCCGACTTGCCTCTGATGTGGGTCCGGTCTGAAGCACGATGATCCCGTACGAGTTTACAGGGTTGAGCGTGAACCTGGAGTGATAGCCAGGAAGTTCGCCCGCTGAGACAGGGGGGTCAACCAAAGGGGATACCTCGATTCATCTCCAGAGGCAAGCTTTGCTTACCCTTTTGGTACAGTTTTTGCCTTCTGCCGTATGAATCCCTCGAGGAATAGATCTCCCATAACGCACCGACTTCGGAATAGTCGTCGAACCAGCTGTGCATGGGGCGCATCCATTCGCTGACCGTGTATGGAGAAAGAATGCTCTCCGGTCGCCGAGGGTTAATCAACACTTGCATGAGCTTGGCCAGGTCGGAGATCGAGCTTATTTGTCCCCCTGATGGATTCATGGCGTCCAAGAAATCTTCGTCCTGGGGGTGGCGATTCAGGTCGCGAAACGCGACAGTCACCAAAAAGCACTCACGATGTCGGTGGGGTAGATCGAAGGCACGACAACGTGGTCTATGATGTCTCCCGTCACCAAGAACGAGGTGCCGTTGAACCCCAACGGTTCAAAGATGTCTTGCTGCACCAATTCAGCGTGGGTCGATGGCGCGTGGGGACCACTCGCAGCTATATTCGCGGCCACGTTCGCGATCCCCAGCAGTGCAAAGCCAGCGTTCGAGTACACAGGATAAGTGTATGGAGGCAATACGGGGGGATTCTTAGTGATGGATTCAAAAAATTGCCGGTGGGAGGGGAATTCAAGGCCGTTGTAAGGTGGTGGCCCCGACCCAAACAATGACTGTGGCCAGTGTCCCTGTGCACTCCCCGGAGGCAAGTTTTGGCCAATACCCGACATGTGCGTCATTAACGCACGAAAAGTGATCGGCGCGAAGAATTCGTTGTACTCAAATCCTGGACACACAGATGAAATGGGGTCGTCCCTACGAACGAAATTCAGTGGTCCTCCACAGCACGCGAGACGGATCTTTCTCACAGTCGGAGCACGCCGCGATCGCGGAGAATGAGAGTCTCGATCGCGGTAAACAGCTTCGAGATGGACGCGAGCCTGTACATGGAGTGCCTACCCACAGCGTTTTGCTCGTTGTCCGACTCGTTGGCTCGGCGGTTTCCCCAGAAGCCCTCGTAGAGCGAACCCTCTGAGCCAACAATAGCAACACTAAGACTGTCAAGACCCCCTTCGTCGAATTGGCCCTGCAGGGCAGCATCTAGTCGGTCGAATGCTTTCTGCAGGGGGATTTCTGTTCCGGAAGCAGGCTGGTCTGCCAGAAACGGTGGAAGGGGTGCACGACACTGATGGAATGTGGGCACTGGTGGTGATGATGTACGAAACGGGAAGCTAAACGGGACCACAGAGTGGAATGCGGCGTGTAAAAGAGCTGCAAGGGCAACTGCGCTCAGGACGAGGCTGCATTGCACCCACTGGCGCGTCCGCGTGGACGGGATCGGGGACCGGACAGGCTTGTCTGGATCACCTCCCATCAGCCTCGTCATCAAAGCGAGAAAACACGCCTATAGCTGGGGGCCTGTCTGCTATTTGTAGGCCCGCGAGCACAGCACGCTTGTGTGTGTATCGTCAGACAGCTGAAACAGACAGTCGCCATAATTGTGCTGGCAACGAACATGCAGAGACATCAAAATGCCCATGTAGCGAAAACTGGTGGGTGTACCAGCGGGACCCACCGCGTCCTGGATATCCGGAAGAGCTTGAACATGCCGATTCGCGGTGGGATGATCGATCAAGTGACTGAGCTGGTAGCACTGCCACCGCGGTCACCCGTTCGCACTGCCTCTTTCTCTGGCACTACTCCGCCTTGCAAGCTGCCTCGTGCGACGGTCACTCGGTTCCCAGCTTGCGCGTGTGTTACAACCAACATCGACTTGGATTTGGTGACTTACTCGGTTCTAGCCTTCAACTCACAGTCATGGTCATGAGATCGTGACGCACAGCAAAGGTCTAGCCTGAGGCTCCGGCTCAACGACGACTCGGATATGGCCCGCATCGCTGCGCAGTGGCCTCATGGCTTCCTGGTTCAAATGCCGCTGGATGTGCTCCTCCCCTCCACCCACCATGAGCTATTCTGTCCCGCCCCATAACCGCAAGCTGGTACCGTGTCGCCTACAAAGTCAAGGTCATTGTCGGTTTGGTGACGAATGTAGGTCTGGCCACGGCGCAGACATCCAGTTAAGCTCGCTCTGGGCCGAACAAGCATGGCTATCATCTCAGCTGGTTGGTAACGGTGTGCATTCGGACCAGCAGGTACATAATCTAATTTTACTCATCGGGCGTATCGACTACGCTGACCGTTCTTGTTCATGCCAGTCCCACCATCAAGACTACACACAGGCTCCTTCGGACTCACAATCGAGCCCTCTCCACGAGACCTCCGACGCTCCCTCCGGACCCAAGCACGGGGAGATTCCCTGCCGTCCTCGGAAGGCCGGGGCTTATACCAAAGAGTCCAAGTGCAAGTTTCGCCGCGATATGGATGTATGTCTGTTGTTTTCTACGGAAGAATCCATGTGTCATTTGTACTCTAGGTACAGAATCCTTCTGCATCATCACGCGCAGTGCCTAACCTGACGGAGGAAGGCTCTCCTATTTCTCCAGCTGTGGCTCTCTCACAAGCTGAGCAAGACCGGCGCGAGGCCGAGCGCATCCGAGCACAGGAAGCCGAAGCCGCCGCTGCTCGTGAACGCGCAAACGCTATTGCCAGAGAGGAGGCCGCCAAAACGATCACTCGGCTCGTCTATGGTTCCGTCGTGACATACAGTGCGGGGCTGGACGTTCCAAATTTGATCACAGGTTTCGAGACGTGCACGTTGCGAGTGCGAAACCTTGCTCCCGACGTGAAAGAGGATGACATCCATGCGCTTCTCATGGCCCACGGTCTGGACGTGAATCATTTTCACGCTATAATCAAGAGAGGAGTGGATCGTAGGCCTGAGGGGTACATTGTCACAGACATTGCCACTGGTCGAGCACTTTCGCTGGATCTTGATGGATTCGAATTCCAGGAAGAGACCCTGGTGGTTGAAACGTCGGCTATGAACTCTCTCAATGGCATGAGCACCGCAACCGGTCAAGGTTCTGAAATCCTGACCATATATTGGCGCGCTCCTTCCGCACGCTATGTTGTGGAATACGCCGATTTTTCTGCAGCCGATGCCAAGGCCAGAGAGCTGGACCGTTCCATTTATGACTGTCGCCATATTAAAGTCGAGATGAACACTTCATCCCAAGGTCGCTTTGGGCATAATCTACTGTTCAACGTGATCAAAATTGACAATCTCCCGCACTCTATTACCGACTTGGAGGTTATGGAGCTCACAGGCTCGCCATCCGTTAAACGATCCCCAATTCGTGGGGATTCCGCCGTCATGAATCCCGTCGAACAATTTGCTAGGGTGATTCGGGGTGATATCGAGCACGTTGTTCCAGGCGGCCTTGAGAAATTCGATGAGCCTTCTGACTCCTGTTCCTTGGAAGGCATTGTCTTTGTACGGGCTCATTTTTCCTCTTGGGATGAGGCCCACACTGCCCACACATATCTTGCAGAGAGACAATATAACACTCAGCCTCTCTGGTTCCGACTTCCGGATCCCATGCGCTTTACACTTGTCATTCCGGTGGAACAATACAGAGCTCAAAAGACACAGTGGGATTCCCTTTCGAGCTCAATTAAGGATAGGAAGGCCTGCACACTCACCGTGCGTGAGTCCGGAAACATCGTCCGCATCCGGCTTTCTGGATCGGTCAAGGAGGCGATAGGTGCCTTGAAGGTGAGGGTCGAGAATCTGGCTAGGGGAGACAAGGTCGAGGGATGGCACCGGCTCCTTGGCAATACCGACAATCCGTTTCCCTTCCGTGTCTACTCAGAGACTGGCGCGTACCTGCGAGCCGATTGGAAACGACAGTCTTTGAAGGTCTATGGGACACTGAGTTCCGTCGATCGTGCTCGCGAAATGATCAAGGACGAGCTCGAAAGGCTCGCTTCCCTGGACTACACTGTCACGCTCGCACGGAATTCTGTGGGGTTTTTTGTCCGGGAGGGGATTCAACAACTGAAGGAAACACTGGGAGAGAACAATGTCAAATTCGCAATGTCCTCCAGAAAATTGACTGTTTCAGGCGGCGAGGAAGCGCGACATGCTTTGGATCGTCTTATCACACTGTCTCATGAGGGGGATCGTGGCCTCCGAAACGCAGTGGAGGGTGACCAGAGTTGCCCGATTTGTTACGACGATGTTTCTTCTCCGCATCGACTGGGTTGCGGTCACACATACTGCGTTGCTTGCCTCAGACATTTCATCTCATCGGCCATCGAGTCTGATCAATTACCCTTGACTTGTCTTGGAGATGAAGCTCGGTGTCGAGTTCCGATCGCTATCCCGACGATTCAGCAATTTGTTCCTCCGGCATCGTTCAATTGGTTGCTAGAGGCAGCATTCGATGCATACATTGGGAAGCATCCCGAGGAGTTTAAGCCCTGCAGGACTCCGGACTGCACACAAATCTATCGCGCTGCACGGGGTGGGGCAGTCCCTCAAACACTGCATTGTCCTTCCTGTTTCTCTGCGGTGTGTAATGGATGCCACGAAGATGGGCATGATGGGCTCTCCTGTGCTGAGAGCAAAGCTCGGCGAGATCCTGCGGAGCAAGAACGTCTGAATGATGGTTGGATTGCTTCGCAAGGGGGACGGGTGAAGAAATGTCCGCGGTGCAATGTGTTGATCGAGAAGTTGGAGGGATGCAACCACATGACATGCCTGTATGTCTCTCCGTTCGTTCGTCTCCGGGACGGACTTGACTGAACCCCTGGACGCTAGGTGTGGCGCGCATATCTGTTGGCGATGTGTGGGCGTCTTTACGCGAGAGACGATTTACGATCACATGCACACCGCCCACGGGACGATCTATGACAACGAGCCTGTCGTTCGGGAGCCGCCCGCCTTCATCGGGATTGCGGTCGATATGGATGAGCAGCGAGAGCTCCTTCGGCAGGCCGAAATGCGGCGTGCTGGTATGCTTCAAAACGCATATGGCGCAGGTCCCGTGTGGAACCCGTATGTCGAACAAGCGAACAGGGAGAGGGAGCGTCAGCGCGAGGAGGCAGAGAGGATGGGACGTCTCATCAGGCAGCGAGAGCTTGCGGAGCAGGAGAGACGTGTGAGAGAGCTGCGTATGCTTCGGGAAGCAGAGGAAAGGCGCAGGGCACAAGAGGAACGTATCAGGGAGCAGCGTCTCAGGGAGGAACGGCGCAGAGCACAAGAGCAACAGAGTGGAGGGTGGAACTGTACGGTGATGTAGAAACATTGATAGTTGATCTGAAATGACCTCGGGGAGGTCCGGATCGTCGCATCCTCGACATACCTTTTGCGATGCCTTTGCATATCTTGTTCAAGTTGGTCTGTACGCTTCCTTCCTCTGGGACTAATAAATGTGTCACCGTTGTTTTCAATGAAATGGATTACTATGCCTCTTTACTCTGCTTTTTTTTTTTTTAGGTAAGTACCATCTCCCGAGAGGTGTGCGTCCAAGTGACTCATGCCTCAGGATTGTCTGCCTCAGTTTCCAATGGCGTTGTCAGAGTCAAAGGTGAGAGAAGAAAGACGGCCGTTTATCAGGACAATGTTATGGTAACCGCCATGTGATTTCAAAGACGACTAGTCCCATTCAGCGTGGCTGCATCTTCATGAAATAAGCCAACACCAGACCAAGTGCGGTCATGATTGAGCCGAGCCAACCAGTGCGTTTCTTTGCGTGCCACTTGAAATCGATCCAGTCCTGAGCCAAAGAAGGTAGTGATCCTTCAGAAACGACCGCCGTCTGGCCCGCTCCCCGGCTTCACCCACACAGCCTGAGCCTGGTTTCACAGCGCTGCTACCGATCAACGGTTCATGTTGCCCTGGTCACCCGGCTCTCCAAAGCCAGGTCCAGGGCCCCTTGAGAATTCGGACGCTGCTATAATAGGTGCTTTGCGCGCTAGATAATGGACGGTGACTCTTGAAGTAAATTGTTTTCTCCATGGCCGTCACGTCACCCGCCTCCACTTTGCTTTTGCTGACGCTCGCGATTTTCATCCTGGGTTCAAGTGCGTCCCCCAATGACGGGGGCGTATGTGCACTTGTGCCCGAGGGCAATAGTCGCGATGACTCCGAGCAGCTCCTTGCTGCTGTTGCTTCTCCTGATTGCGTGGAGATCCTACTTCCCCGCCCGTATACATACACCATCCGACAGCGCCTTTGGACTAACCTCACCAACAAGGTCCTGAACGTCCATGGAACATTGTCGGCGAGTCGCATGCTCCAACGAGGACATCGTGGTTGCTTATTCTGATCGTTTCATTTGCCTCACCAGTTCAGTGATGATCTTGCGTACTGGATTGACAATGGTTGGCCAGTTGATTTTCAGAATTTGCAGGCCGCTTGGGTAGCCACCGGAGACAACTGGGTCATTTCCGGTGGTGGATGGAATCAGGGCGGGATCAATGGAAATGGCCAGGTCGTTTGGTCCTGCAGTATTGTCAAAGCGCTAGCCTCTGACGACCAGACGTGCATAGGCATGGTACACCCGCGCGCAAGGCTTTATTAACCAGCCTGGACGACCCATGTCCCTGTACATATCCAATGCGAGCAATGCATTGGTGAAGGACTTTAGCGTCGTGCAACCACAGTTCTGGGCCTCCTTTGTCGATGTATTAGACTGTATTCGTTCCGTGTTTTGACCCTTTTCTTCTGACTAGTTTTCAGCGTTCTTATAACATCACCCTGGATGGTGTGTACGTCAACGCCACCAATACAAACCCTGGAGAACCTGCTACGGGTCCGTGGAACTATTGTGTCCGAGCGCTTTAAGTGTCCGATGTGGACTGCATAGGATTTAACTGGACTGTTAACACCGATGGCATCGACACTTACAGAAGCGATCACATTACGATCCAGAATTGGGTAATCCAAAACGGAGATGACTGCGTAGCTTTCAAAGGGTCTGTGTTCCTGATTTTGCACCGCGCTGCGATACGCAACCTAAGATTGCATGTCGCAGAAACTCGACCAACATTTTTGTTCGGAATGTAACCTGTTACGGCAGTAATGGTATCGCGTTTGGCTCGCTGGGACAGGTATGTCCGTGTCTTCCCTGTACGCTGGTGTCACATTCACTGACACCACGGTGTCAGTATCCAGACAGAGTGGATTATGTAGAGAACGTTACCGTGGCAGACATGACTCTTCTCCCAGCTGATATGATGAATGTGACATTCGGGTATCCCCAGAAGGCTGCTTACTTCAAGGCGTGGGTTGGCGTTCCGCTCGGTGGCTCGCCACCCAATGGAGGTGGAGGTGGCACCGGCCTAGTGAACAATATCACACTCGAAAACTTTAGATTCCGGAGTGTCAATTTGCCCTTGTCCGTGGATAGCTGGTGAGCCATTGTCTGCTCTACGCTGGCTTCGTGGGACAGTTACACAGCAAATTGCATTTAGCCTCACATACTCTTCGGTTAATTTCACACCGGTAGGTGGTTTATAGAGAGCAACGAAAGATTTCGGACTTGACGTCGACCCAGTATTGCAACACGTCAAAGCTTAAGTTCCAGAATGTCTTGATCAAGAATTTCAAGGGAACTTCGAGTGGCCTCGATGGCGGCATCGTACGTGGATTTCTTGGTCTCTGATAGCATCCGTCTCAGACCCACCTGCCACACAGGTTGTCAGTTTGAAGTGTTCATCCGCAGCCCCGTGTCACAATTTTGACTTTGAGACGTTTGATGTCGTCGTTCCCGCCCCCTACACGGCCGAGTATGTCTGCCAGAATGCGATCAACGTTACAGGCATCGACTGCGTAACCGGTCTTGCTGGTAGTTGAAGGGTGTCTGGATGTTGGATCTCTGGTGACGTTGTCTCGTCCTCGTGATCAATAAATACATGTCTCTTGATTGGGGTTTTCGTTCTGGTTTAATAGACTAGTCTTTAGTGGAGATGCAACTGCTGTGGTATCGGGGTGATGAACGACGTGGACCACCCAGCAGTCTTGACTGAGTAACCCCAACTGGCAAACCTGAGACTGACCACACTTTTTGGGCATCCCTTTTTTTCGAATTCAGAAAACTCCCCGCCATTCTTCAGGAGCGTTCCCAAGGCGGTTTGAGGCTCACCTGGGAGATCCGACTCAACTAGCCCATACCTACCACCAATAAACTACTAGAATGGCGTTCCAAGGTAGATATGTGTTTGTTGTTAGTTGGCTGAACGGGTGTCGGCAATGCCATACTTGTATACTTGATGACATAATCACACCTCTTTATGATTATGGTTTTCATCACTTTTTTTTTTGGATGATAAAGCGGTTTCTTACACCCCGCGTATGCCTGACCACACCGGGGCGTGCAGTTGTCTTCGTCATTGACGCGTCTAGTTTTCGTTTGGCATATCCAATCATGTCCGAGTCGCGTTTCAGCGCTGAAGACTCCCGGTTGATCGCTGACCTGCATCGGATTTCGAAGAAATCGCCCAAGCTCGTCCGATCGACCGTCTATCGTGCCCCGTCAGACCCCACGGTCGAAATCCAGAGCTGGAAGATGAACGAGTTCAAGTACCGCGAGGTTCCGTCACCGTTTCCGACGCTCGCCCGGGGCTTGTTTACGAGGGAGCTCGACAAGGTGCCAGGGAGCGACCAACCACGATATCAGATCGTCGCTCGCGGATACGACAAGTTTTTCAGTATCGAGGAGGTGTACTGGACGGACGTAAGTTCCAAGTTTTCCACCTCTCCGCCCCCGCACGAATTGCGAAGGAAGACAAATGATTCTGGTTCTGATTTGCCTTTTCCATTCGTTCGGTATGACCCCGTGACAGTGGTCGTCCTTGGAAGCGCATACCGGTCCAGACTACACGCTGTCGGTAAAGTCAAACGGCTGTATCATCTTCATTGCGGCTATCTCGCCTTCCAAGTTGGTCGTCACGTCCAAGCACGCGTTGGGAGGGCTGGACGGTGTCCCAGAAACACATTCTCAAGCCGGCCACAGGTGGCTCAAAACACACCTCGCGTCAAAGGCGAAAACAGAAACGCAGCTCGCGGCCGCGCTCTGGGAGAAGAACTGGACCGCGATCGCAGAGGTGGGTTTACACGCGCAAGCAGCAGTCCTATTGGAAGTTGACTTGCGGTCCCTTTTTTTCCGTGGAGGAATAGCTCTGTGACGACGACTTTGAAGAACACGTGTTGCACTACCCGCCCGAAAAGTCCGGTCTATACTTACACGGGATCAACGAGACCCGCAAGGAGTTCCACACCCTTCCGACCCATGTCATCGACGCGTTCGCTGACGAGTGGGGCTTCTTGAAAACAGCGACCGTCGTATACGACACGCTCGCGGGCGTGAAAGCGTTCACCGACGAGGTCGCAAGGACGGGAAGTTGGAGAGGAGAACCACTGGAAGGGTTTGTTGTCCGCACCAGTATCGTCGACTCGAAGCCTGATTTGACGTCCCGTGACAAACGACCGCCATACCCGACCGGTTCTTCATTCTTCTTCAAGGTCAAGTTTGACGAACCGTACATGATGTATCGTGAGTGGCGAGAAATCACAAAGTCGCTATTGTCTGCCAAGGGCTCCCTCAACAGCGCCTCGGTCCCAAAATCCAAGTTGAAACGAAAGGAGACACAGATTTATCTCAAGTGGGTCAAGGATGAGATTAAGAGGGATCGCGACGCCTTTCAGGGGTATACTCAGGGACGTGGGATCATAGCTGCGAGAGAGCGGTTTTTGAGGTGGTTGGACACAGAACAAGGAAAGACGGAAGCGCGTGATGGTGAACGGTCAGACAAGGCTGTCAAGAAGTTCGACAAAACTATCATTGTGCCCGTTGCCGTGCCGGGGTGTGGCAAGTCGATTCGTTCGTTTTCGGTGACTGAAGATCTGATGCCACTGATACTAGGGAAAACGTCAGTCTCTATAGCACTCAGCCATCTCTTTGGGTTTGGACACACCCAGAGTGATGACGTGCAGGGAAAAAAGGCTGCCCCTGTCTTTATAAAAAATGTTGTCAACCTCCTTGGACAATTTGATGTTGTTATCGCTGACAAGTAAGCTTGCGATTTCATCTCGTGGTATGTCTATTCACAAAATTTGCGCAAAGAAACAACCATTTGCGACAACACAGACAAGCATTGCGTGAAGCTGCTTCCAAAACCCGTTCCCCAGTCGGTCTGCTTGCTCTCAACTGGACTCTAGACCAGCCACGAGCAACACTGCTCCGAGTATGTGGGGATCGTGTCCTTGGTCGCGGCGAGAAACATCAAACTCTACGAGCAGACAAGGTCGGAAGGTCACATGAAGAAATCATCTGGAGGTTCATCCAGCAGGCGGAAGAGCTCGCCGACCACGAAGTAGACGCCTGGATTGAGATGGATATCACTGAGACGCTCGAGGTAGCCGTGGCTCGTGCGGTCGACGGATGTGTCAATCATCTCGGCTTGGAGCGACCCAGTCAAGCGAAGATTGATGAAGCTGTTTCAGTTGCCAAAGAATATGTGCCGGGAACGAAAAAGGTAACAGACAAGAACGAGAAAAAGGCTAAGGGACTTGCATCATTACGATACCTTGGAATCTTGGCTGAATTGGACATCGAGGCCCTCGTCGCACCCCAGATCGAGGAAGGAGAAGACATACCCTATAATGGCAAATCGTTTTGGAACCAATTGGTCAGCGACAAACGGATCCCGGATCGACCTCATATCACCGTCGTGCACAGCACCGAGTTGCCCAGAGCTGTACTCCTTTGGGAGCGATGCATCGCGCTTGATCGATTACCTGCACCCCCGTCGTTCTCGTTCACTCTCGGGCATCTTCTTTGGAATGATAGGGTCATGGCATTGACTGTGGAGGACCTGGAACTCGCGAAAGGGCACGATGACCCCGGGCAAGAAGCGCACGAGTTTGTCTCGCAACTATCTCCGGAGCTTCGAGACGTTCTTCACATCACTGTTGGGACTGTCCACAGCGACGTCCAAGCATTCGAAGCCAGGGGCCTTGTAGAGGCGTGGCGGAGGGGAAAGCAGGCAGGGATTGGTTCACTGGAGCTGGAAGGCTTGTCGGCCAGGGGTAGGATCAAGGGATTTGCGTGATAATGCAAATACTACCTTGACGCGTCGCCTAAATGGTGACTGGGCCATCACTAAGGGATGCTATGTACAACTGATGGGCATTGGCATAGGGTGAACCCTCGTTGCCAGCTCGTCACGTATGCCGTGTTGTGTAGGCCTTTCCCTGACGACTGTCACGATCCATGCATTGACGATTGAAGCCGTTCCCGTCAACTGATGGGCAGCCTGGATCGAAAGGCGGTGGCATTGGCGTGTATGCACATCGAGACACAACATAAATTGCGGCTCACCTGGCTGGTCCCGCGAAAACCTGTTGCTCCGTATAAATTGTCCTTTCTTCGAAACCACCCACGAATCGCGTGCTGCTGCACGGCCGGACGACGACACCATCGGGGTAGCTGGACCACTTCACTTTGCCTGCATATCCGATTGCCTTTCCTTCGAGCTTTGGGCAAGGATCTTTCCACCTTCTCCTTCCTCGTTCACTGTAAGCTCGGTCTATGATTCGATGTCATTCGAGTCGTCTGCCGGAGGGGACCGGTACCACGCATGCAAAGTGTTGCACGCTGACATGGTGCAAGGGGTAGTGGGCCCGGCTGCACGCGACACATGAGTCCCAGTGGCATGTCACCTTCCATATTCCATGCAGTGGAGGGGGGTACCGATCTACAGTACGTCAGGATGTTTCCCTACCAAAATAATCAACCGTGATCGCAGCAAGGGGCGAAGCAGGAGGGATGTGGGTGACATGCCAGCGTGTTACGCGGAGACGCGTTGCTTTCGACACAAAATCCTTGTTACTTATAGTGGCTTCGTCCGCATCCATGCTTCAAATCTGCCAGCAGTTGCACCATGATGTCAGGCCCGTCAGCGTTTCCCTGATCAGAGTGACAGACGGGTGCGCCTTGTCTTTAGTGCCAGGCGACGCGCGCCGCCGTTCAAATATTTATAGTCGAGGCGACCCATTGGTCAACTTGTAATCGGCGCAAATTGGACTAGCGTTGCGCTGATGTTGCACGGTACCATACTTATGGGGGCAAGTGCAAAAAATGAATTCTAATACATTCTAAAAGGGAAAAGGAGAAAAAGAAATCAAGCTCAGACCCGAGATGTCACAAAACGGTCCCCCCTTCCCCCCGGCAGTACAGAAGAATCGTTTGAATGGCACAGCATGCTTCAAGTAACACTGAGAACAAGAATATCGGCGGCACTAAGATTACATATTGTAATATGGTTCATGCTCCGCCAGTAGTGTAATGATGATGCCCGTCGCACTGGTTGGTCGTTGGCAGCGGAGCGCCTCGTCTTCGCTTCCCGTTGATCGCCGTTTTGTAACGACCACACTCCAGACAGCGCATCAACAAAAAAAGCGCATCGCTGTCTGTGCTACGCCAAAGGCGGACAATTAAAGGCAAGTCCTCGAGCATTATTCTCAACCTAGTATCCTTGCGAAGCGATGGGTTCGAATGATGCATCATAGGTAAGTCTGACATAAGACAGATTGACATAAGACATATAGCGCCCCCATCAGAGAATAGTGACGCATGATCGGCTGAAACGGGGGGCGCTTCCGTATACATTGGAGGCAATGGGACAGCAAGACGACGGCGGTCGCAGCGATGAGCTCGGGCACATATACTTTTGGAGCCACTTTTGCCCTGCAGGAACGTTGAGATGTGTTTGTGGAAAACGATGAGTGCATCCGGGGCGGAGGAAGGTCCCATCGCGCGGGCACACGTCGACGCCGAAATGTCCCGCAACTGGGATGCTATCTTGGCTTCAGTCGTCCCTCGAATCGCTTCTCTGTAACCTGGTTCCTCACAGCGCACAGATACCACACGCTGTTTCCCATACACTCATGGGAACTCCCTGAACCAGGTCCTGTACACAGATGTTCGAACCCCGTGCCCACCGCCAAGAATCGAGATGGGACACTACTTGCACACAAAGCAGACGTGGCGTTCACAACAGCTGACGTTGTGGCAGTGTTGACGTGGCTACTTAGGGTATGACTAAGGTACGGCCCCTGTCCCCTGAAGCTGGATGCCCCTTGCGGACATGGTTGCGGGTCTCCTTTTAAGGGAGAAGTGGTGCTGGCAAGAGGGCGCCTGAAAGGCAGGGGTGTAACGTTACCGCTTGACGACTCTTTCCAGAGACCTGTTTGAGAGCTGATTGGTGGGGACTTAGGTGACTATGGCCAAAGTAAGGAACCTGGCCTAAGCCAAACTTGGAGGCCAAGGGGTGCATTTGAGGTTTGCTAAACCCAGTTCCAACTTTTATGTTTGAGCCGATGTCATCGTACGGTAGTCGAATCCGACACCGCCCTCGCATATCTCTGTAGCGACGCCAACACATAACCTTCAAGAAAACATACCACCGCACGTGCACGAGGCCCCTCCCTAAGGGTTGGAAAGAGTGAAACTAGATGCACGGATCTGTCGCCATCATTGCACGACACATGTCTGCGTTTTGAAAACCCAGTCAAACTTGTTCATCTTGTATGGTTAGTATTGCCAAACATGAAAGCACCGTGAATACTTCGTTTATGTCACCCGACGCGCGCCTCCCACCCACCTCCGAGGTTCTCTGATCATTCAAAGTGCAGTGCACCAGCGATTGAACCCATTGGTCGCTCGGACTACGGCCAAGTGCTTGACCATCTTGAGGGGCTTCCACGGCTTCCTGTGCACAGCCCAGTACACAAGGCTCACCCTAGTATTGCCGAGCCTTGATGGGGAGTACGTCTAGCTCAGGAAACTTTCCGTGCGGAGTGGACTTGTACTACCGCCTGTTCCCACCTCCATACTGTGGCCATCCCGAACTTATCGGACCCACGCGATCAATCAACTTGATTCTACACTTTCCTCCAGATGGGATCAAACCCTTGCACTGCCTCACGGAAAAGGGGCTTTGATATGCCAGGAAACACGTATCGGTCACGTCGGGTCCTTGCACTGGGCTTGTATTCGATTTCCAATTTGATCAACTTTTTGTTATTCACGAAAACTTAGCACATTCGTCCGTCGTTGCGAGCAAGCGACCGGCGCCAAATGATGGCGTGTGGCGCAGTTGAACAAGATCTGAGATCATGTTCACTGGATTACCCATGGAGATTTCTGACGGGCGTTCCGCTACGTTGTCGAACCAGTCAGACAACAAGGATAAGCAACAATTTCAAGATGGGGTGTTCACGCACGCACCGGCCATTTCCCATGGGCGGGAGAAAGCGCACTAGCGTGAGGCGGATGAGTCAGACTACATGTGATTAATCGCCAGTGGCATCCTTGCAGACAATTGAGTGCAGGAATCTTCTATGCATCGGCGTTCACATCGATAGCCCCCCGGTTATGCCCTCGGTCACGTGAGCTGGGATTGCGGTGGGATCTAAGAGCCTGCTTGTGCATGATGGTATGAACGACTTGCTTACCTTTGCAGTGTACGACTCGGGTTTGGAGAGCGGATGCTCATGAGCATAACAACACCGTTGACATGTCCATAGCAAGGTGACAGACGCCATGCTCCGTGAACTTGGCAGGAACAAGGGCCCGGCTCCCAGCACATGGTGATCTTGGCTATCTGCGTCCAGCTCAGGCAACCGAGCATGATCTGGCGCTAACCACAAGAAGAGGACGCGACGTCAGTGATCTCGTGGTCGCTCTTGGAATGATAAGGATCGGACCGGTGCTGCGATCGTCTTCCGGGGCAGGCGACCTGGGATCGCGGCGACATGTGCCGCAGCTTGTGCAACCCGTAACGAATGGCAACCTTTTCAGATGCGGCGGCCCGGCATGCTCCGCTGACCTGATCATATATTTCTTCCCGGCCTTCCCTGGCCACGCAGAACACTGATTTGGGCGCACAGCCAAATCCGTGAGCCTGGGTCCTGTCGCTTCCGCCATTCGAGCTACAGGTGCAGTTCGGGCATGTCATGTGGATCGCAGGCGGCCGTGGTCGTCGCAGTCTTGTACTATTAGGCGTCCAGGGTCTCAAACTTTGATCGCATCGGCCCATCCAAACAGGACAAAACATACTACCTGTTTTGGGGTGTGATGCGTGACGTGACGGCGTGGCCATCTGACACCCTGTTCGACGCGGACCCGAGCTCGAGTGTGCTTCCCTTTCTGGACTCCCTCCCATGTGCCGTCCGCGTCTGCATAGGAGCACTGCTCTCCCAACGCCCGTCCCCACCCCGCCATATAAATAGGATGGCCCTGCACACACGCCCGCCCCCCTCACACCGTCATGCAGAACCTGCCAATCGAACTCATCGGCGTCGTCGCCGAGAACTTGTCTTCCACCTCTGATCTCCTTGCGTTCCGATCCGTCAACTCTGCCTGCCACCATCTGGTTACCCCACACGCCTTCCGTCAGCTGCACCTCCACAATAACTTGGAGAGTGCGCAAAACTGCCAAAACATCCTTGCTTCCCCCACTCTTGCTACGCAAGTACGCAAAGTAGTGTATGATCAGCGCGATCATGCACAATTTTGTCTTCTCCCAGCTGGCATAGCAGGTGAGCTTTGTGGCGCCACCCTCTATCGAGATGCTCACACTGTGTACAGGCACCTGTGATGAACTCGAGATTGCAGAACTTGAGGATGCCCTCACAGAGGCCTTTTGTTCGCTCTCTGGTTTCAAGAATCTCGACGAAGTTGTTCTCAACTTCTGGCCTTCGTTCCGCTCTCAATGTGGCTTGGAAATACAGGAACATCCCTTTTGGTTCACCAACCGTCAGATCACCGTCCTGCACGCCGTCCACTATGCACTAAAATCATCCTCCATCCACGCGCTCACGCTCAACAATGTCGTCTTGATGTCGCCTACCTGTTACGACTTTGTCTCGTCTGTGATGAACTCTCCCTTGCAGCGCCTCTCCATGTCCGTCGTCGCCAACTCGGAGCTCGGTGCCTGGTCGGGCTCCAAGGCCCTCAATGGTTCACTCAGCTCCCTCCTTCCAACCTCGAACGCCAACTTGAAATCTCTCGTGCTGCGCAGCCCTCAGGGCTTGTATCATAGTCTCAACACACAGCTTCGCTCTTACAGTTACCCCGCGCTCGAAGCGCTCGTTCTTGAAAACATCGTCTTCGATCCGACTTGCTCTGCTGATGGGATCGAGGAGTTCATCGTTCGCCACAAAAAGAGCTTGCGTCGCCTGGAGCTTCGCTCGTGCTCTAGCTATGTGTCCAGCGTTTCGACCCCCTTCCGGAGATGGTCCACGATCTGGAAGCGTCTTGCGGATGAACTCATCTCGCTCACAGAGATAGTAGTGGACCCTGTCCATCAGGGTTACGCCCTGCTGGACGGAACTTTTGGATACGTCCCCCAGCCATTGCTTCAGACGACCAGCGAAGAGGACGAAGCAGCCTACCGGCAATTGGTTGGCACTGTGAAGCTGCGCTCAAGCTTTGCCAAACCACGTCTTTGAATCATCCATGTCATCGTGTCTGCTTGGACTCTGCGGTTACCCCCTCATTTTGGACAGTTCGTATTTACTATTTGGATTCCCACGCTATATTATAGAGATTGAATGTACGACGACGTTTGATGGTACTCGATGCTCCAAGATACGACATTGATGCAATCTCACACTAAAAAACACTGCAAGGCCATGCGCCCGAGACTTGTACTTGCGGCCGTTCGAGCGCCTATCATAGCGGGAACTGTTGACAAACAGGCCACAGCGTACTCCCGCGCAAGCACCTCCTGGAATCGATAGCAACGGCAAATTAACCATCCGCTTCGACGGCGGAGAGTGCCCATCTGGCGACGAGCGAACTTCTGCGCAGACGGTGTGCCACGCAGTGCGCAGCACGGAGCATCGTCCATGGAAGGCTTCTCCGCAGTCCCGGGCGGCGCGCCGCGACCATGTAAGAGCAATTAGTAGCAAGGACCAAGACCAGTGAAACGTTTTGACGGACGCAATCCATTTCGGGGCGACTCGAGGTGAGCGGCACGGCGTCCGCAGTACTGGGCTCATGAAAAAGAAGCGGCCAAGTGCCCACACGCCGCAGCAGCTAGCAACGATGATCGCGTCTCCGGTCGATTCGAAGACATGTCGACAACACGTGGACCGTGACTGCGACCCCGTCGACGACCCTTTTTTTTTTTTCTTTGCCATCAGCACAAGCGGCACCTCGAACCTTTTGGGTCAAATTGGGGATCACGCGCAGCTCCACCTACTGCGGACACGGGAGTTCTGATGCGCCGGGAGGTCGTGTGTAGTACCACAGTTCCTACTAATAAGAATGTGAGATAATCATTTCTGATGCTCGGACCCCGTGGCGGTACCAGGTCTGGTGCGGTTTCTTTTTTTCGGCGAACACGTCTGATCGAGCCGAAAAAAGGTCTCTTTCAGAGCGGGCAGACACCGCTCCGCAGTGCGTTCACTGCATCAGCAGTGTTATTTCCGTGAAGTTCACATCGTCGCGTAGCAAAAGCCACGTGTGAGCCGCAAAGGTCCAATGTCCCACACAATGGCTCAAACCTCCGCCGCTGCACCACCCCGTGACTTGCAAAAGGACGCCCCCAGCCGAGAAAGGGTTCTCGTAGGCGTAAAAGGAAAAGGGAAAGTGCCGCATTTCGACCTCACTTTTTATGTTCGAGAGACTTTTGGGGGTTTCCCCGCCACTTTTTCTTTCCGCGGTGGCAGTATGATAGCCGTGCGACAGTGCTGGGTCTTCTTTTGCATTGCTGTTTCGAAATGTGATTCCGCAGCGGGAATGGTTTCCCGGAGATGAGATACTTGGGTGTGACGTACATATCAGCGTCTACCCCGGTCCTTCGAGCTGGCAAACCCAAATAGGGTCAAGGTCGGGGAGCTGGCCGGGTTGGGGCTCGCTCCGTGGGGTTTTCAACCACGGGTCAACTATGATCCAACTGGGCCGGAGGAGCGCCGGTTGGATGTGCGGACTCCATATGGACTAGTACTTGCAAACGGCCGGGAAGGAAGGGCGATCGTGGGGTTATCATCCAATCCAGCAACAACGGGCGGTAATCTACGGGGTCGTGTCCGGCTCACGAACCATGTAAATGGTTCGCAGACAGAATGTACAGCAGAAACGAGTGACCTCGGGCGCTGGCAGTGGGAGCGGGCTTCAACGCCTCAGTCTGCTCTGTTTCTTGAAATATCTCCTGAACGTGGATGACTCTCCCAAGGGTGGCCTTTCCGTGCCCAATCCGTTCAATTCAAGAGGTCACGGGGGTTATCGCTGGGAGCCGGCACACACCTGAGGGAGAAGAATCTGTGTCCATTGTTTCCGTTCGCACCTCGACCCTGCATGTTTCTCATTGACTGTGTGGAGCGTTCTCTGCTCTGGAAAGCTGGTCCGCAACTCGATAGGACAAATAAAATGGTTCTTGTGTCAGCTGGATCTGCGCTCTATCCACGGAGAATATGATTGTGCGCCTGCCAGCCCTCGCCCCAATGCAAGGCAGCCGGAGCACAACTGCCAGTTCGTGCGCCTATAGGTTACACCACGGGTACCCAATTGATAAATGGGGACTCTGGAGAACGCGAAGTGTGGCCCTAGCGGAGGAGTCATGGAAAGAGGGAAGGGGATACAGAGCATATGGCTTGGGGTCTGCAAAGGCTCTCGTTAGGGTACTCGGCCCCCATCCCCAGCTTGACGCCCTCGCAGGGTCGTCGAGATGAACTGTCCGTGGAGTGGAAGTTATGCCATCAACATCAGACAGGGCGCAACGCTTCGAGTTGATCGTCATTACGCGAGTGAGGAAGAGGCAGTGGTCCTATCAAGACTCGCCAGTGCTGAGAGAGGTCCTATGGGGCGCGCTCCGAGGGATACGGGCTGTCCGAGCTATCAAGGTGCTGCTTACCGATCGGCCTACAGCATGCGCTCCTCTCCATGCTGTCCTAACAGGGGGGTTCGACAGAGCGATGTTGACGGTTGCTGAGTGACCTAGACCCTGATTGTGCCGTATCCGATTGTATGATAACTATAGAATGGTTTACGTGTGCAGTGCATGGAAATGATGGGTCCGGCATTGAATACGGCGGGGCTGGCTTTATTTCCTACTTTGTTTGATATCACGGGCCCGCGCATACCTCCTTTGGTTTCGAGCGAGGTCGTGTCAAGTTGTATAGCCGTATCACGTTTTCGAGCCGGTGCCGCCGGGAGGTGCATCATCGGCGGGCGTATACGCCACGTCGTCACCAACGCTGTGACGAACTTGTCAGTATCCCCGACAGTCCAGCTGTCACTCCTGACTACGTGACCGGACGCGCGGTCCCGACGCTGTCAGAGTGGGTATTCCCGGTACTTTTTGTCTCTAAAAGGATGCTATGTGTATTACTTACAGTCAGTGCCAGAAACCATTTTTGGTGCCACATGTACTAGCCTGGAGCTTCGATACGCGATCGTCTGGACGACGTCGGTGAGTTTCTGATGACATAAATGCAGGAACTTGCCTCAAGACAAGTGATGATAATCCATCTCACAAGGACACTTGGTGAACAAGTGACTCGAGCGCGAGGTGAACAACCAGCCATGCAAAAATGATCTAATTTGGACTGTCATCTACCTCATGGCAAGGGCAGGCGGAGAACCCTCACTCCATATGTTGTTAAACCCACAGGAGAGGGGGGTATGCTAGACTATGACCGTCATTGAAACTGAGAGTTTGACAAAAATGATTGGGATGTACTCCTGTCGTCCCAAGTAACCAACCTGTGGAGATGCCTGTTGGGGGTTTTATAATATTTAGCCGAGCACCAAAAGGTTGCATATCCGCCAGGTGTATTTATAGCGTGTCTCACAAACTCATGTGTCGACTACAATCATAAGCGTTTTTCAAGACGAAAACTTGTTCGCGTGTGCCTGCAATCTAATCCTTAATCACAGCCATAAACAGTATGGCAATGAAAAGGGTCGCCTCACCGTTTAATTAGTTATGCAGAATGTGGTGTTCATCCAGGGGCCGTCCATGTCTGGGAAATATTTGGTCATTTGAATACGCGTACGTGTCGTGTCAGGTCCTGAGGTGATACCCAGTAGAGTTAACCGGTGATACAGGGGTCGTCCAAATGCTGCCACTCTGCTTATTATCCCATTCGGCAATGAAACAAACTGTATCACAACGCAGAATTGAATAGACTCGGTGATTATATCAACTATCAGAGTAGTATCCCAAGATGGCTGTGCTCACTCCCCAGTAGATGTGTGGCGACGAACTGTCCTTTGGCGCCGTTTTGTAGAAGGAACTATCCATGTTCCGGACATCGACCGATGAAATTCCTGCCTATGCCATTCCTGCAGGAGTGAGCAAACACAGTGCTAGCTTTGGAACCCTGTAGCGTGTCAGTAAACCAGTAGGCAATTATTCAAGGCCTTGAAGGGCGACGGCAGAGCGACGCAACCTGCCTAGAGACTTATCTGGGGGCTTGATCGGGCATCCCTCGCATGCTTCTAAAGAGCTCGACGCACCCAGTCATCGCGTGAGCAGTACGGAGATGAAGCCCGCAATCTTCAAACTCGAAGACAATGCGACTGGCAATCTGCACTAAACAGGCAGCACACAAAGAACACGGTCATGACAATCAGGTTCCAGAATTCGTAAGCGGTCATTGGCGAGACAAGGACGGGGATATCGACATACGCGATGCAAGCCATGTTAGAGGTAGCTCATGTACAGTCGACGATCCAAGCAGAACACCGTCCCAAGTCATAGCGATTCGACAATCAACACATGGTTCTTCTTTCCGCTCGACCCGACGGCCCGCACCTGTAGCGTCACTCTGATCTTGCGCCGCTCAAATGCACACTGGTTCCATATCTGGACGAGCGCACGAACGTCCTCGACCGGGCTTCGTGCAAAATGACCGTCGTACACTGCACCGAGCGTGCGCGAAGGAAAGATGCGCCGAATGAGCGAGGGTGCGACGGGTGCACGCGACCGGATGGCGCTGAGGCCGTCTGTTGAGAGACGTGCCGCCATGCCGAGGTCCTCGAGAAAGCGAACCCAGTCTACGCGGTGGATGCCATGACTCTCGAGGATATGGTGAGGGTAGAGCGCACGAAATCCGTCTGTGAGCTTATGGCTGACCGCGGAAATGCGGAAAGTCGGAAAATCGTGGGATCTGATGCGGAGAGGAGAGGGGGTGGAGAAACAGGGAGGGGGGGGATCGAGGGGCCGTCTACGCAACGGCAGGGCTGGGAGAGAGGAGAGATCCTCAAACTGGGGTTCCCATGGGGGAGGTGGGTCGTCGAACGAGGACAATGCGTGGGGCTCTCGAGCTGAGCTCTTGTCAGCCGGAGGCTGTTGCGATATGAAACGGACGCGCGGATTGTGTGTCGAGTCGTGCGACATGTCTGCAAGCACAAACGCGCTGAGCAGGCCGTCCCCAGCCCGCGCCGTGGTACGTACCGTTCCAAGCCCCGCATCACGGTGGAGGAGCAAAGTCGACACGTGCTGGGCGTGGCTATTAAGCGCTGTCAACCAGTCGAGTGTTACTTCCTCGAGCCCGTCCATCTCGCCTTGTTCCCCTCCACAAACGGGCTCATCCACGCTCGACCCGCAGAACGGCGGCCATGCGTCCACTGACGCTTCATGTCTCTGCGCTCAGCGACTCCGAATACGACCTCTACACCGCATCACTCAATGATTTGGCCACAGACTCCACCGACTGTGACGCCAGCAACCCCACTGCCGCCCCCGTCCGTGACGACGTCCAGTACGAGCGAACGTCTGTTGGCGCACGAGAAGCACGGGCATGGCTCCGCGGGAGGTACTCTGATCTCGCAGCTTCCGACATTGATGCCGTCAGTTCTCATTTCACATTCCAGCCCTTTCAGCCAGCTGACGCTTCCTTGTTGCAGATCCTCAAATTGTTTTGCCCCAACATGCTGCCTTCGGACACGCTCACGGGCGGCCAGTTTTTCGCTGTGCTTCGTCTCGTCGTACACGCCAAGTCCGGGAAAGGGGTTGACCGAACGCTCGCGTTCGTCCAGGGTGAGCAGACTTCTTCGCTCTCGACCGACCGTCGGGCATCAGCGATTTTCTGTGCCCTGCTCGTACACGACGTAGTTTGCTTATCACGAGTCGGTACAGCGTCCCCGAAGCTAGCCAAAGCTCCAGACCTTCCACGATCCCTTTCCCCCCCTAAACGACCCGTCCAGGCACCTCCATCGCATCCAGACCGCCAAAAGGCACCTCCGCCCGCCCCTCCATCCCCAGAAACGAACCCGTTCACACGGAGATCGACGGAACATGCCACAGCGCCGGTACTATCACCAGATCCTGAACCCGCACCCGCCTTTTCCCAGCAGCGCTTCGCCAAGCTTAGCCATAACCCTTTTCTCGCTCGTGACAAGCACGACACGGGTGCAGACAAGACCGCACCCCCACCCTTGAATGCTCCGAATCACGGTAAGCTCCCGCCCCTTCCCCCTCGCAAGCCTTCGTTGCTTGCAGCCCCCCCGCGTCGACCCTCCGACGCCGTTCCGACGCCGATCACGTCGACGGCAAATCTAATGACCCCTTTCGGACTACCTCTGATTCCCACCAAACCAACCCATGTGATGAGCCCCCTCATGAGGCAGTCACTTGAAGCGAGCAAACATGCACAGTCGATGAAACGCGCCGAAGAACAACTCGATCGAGAGCGTGTCCTCCAGGTTCTCAAGACGTCCTCGTCCAGTTCCTCCATCGGCACCACCACGCCCAGCACCCGCCCACGCAGCCAGAGTCCCTCCCGACAGTACCCAAGACCGCCCAACGGTCACGGCGCTTCTGGCCCTGACTCTGTGTCCGGGGGATCAGACGACGTGACGTACGTCCCGCCCTTGCCACGGCGACGGAAACCCAGCCAACCCTCATCGACGTCGGGCTCGATGTTGTCACTCGAGCAGGTAGCGAGCGCCAAACTTCCATCGCTAGTCGGTGCGCCGTTCAGACCGCCGCTACCCAGCCGAGATGCCTACACGCTCGGCGTGCCAACGACGACACACCCAGACGGCCTTGGTCTTCCCGCCGCCGCCGGGCCTGGGCCGATACCGCCCCCCATGCATCCCAACCGCCGGCCATGCACATTGACAGAGCCGACTGTGAACGACACCCAATCGTCCCCTCCTTCCTCTCCCCGCGTAGCGCGTTCCAAGTCGGTCACGTCCTCGTCCTCGTCGGTCCCCCCGCCACCTCCGCGACGCAAGCGTCCGGAGAGCATGCAGCTGACGACGTCGGACATGGAGGACCTGCCGAGCTTTTTCCCCGCCTATGCGCCCGCGCACGGACGCACGACTTCGTTCCAGGGCCTCACGCGCCACCCCTCGCTCACACGCGACCGAGAGCGCGGGCAGGTCGACCACGCGTCGTCGTCGCCGATCGCCAACATCCATCGAACGCTCACCCACCTCCAGCTCAAGGCGCAGCCCAGGCTCGATGCCGCGCGGTACAAGGCGGAGGCGGGGATCAGCAGGCGGGGCTACGTCCATCATTCACAGCGCGGCGGGGCCCGGTGGCGCGACGAAGGCGAACAAGGGTTGATGGCAGAGGCGCGATGGGGCGCTAGCAACGACAACCAGGATCTGGACTCTGCGCCAACGACGGACGACGAACCAAGCTCGGCCGAGGACCAGGGCCGGCAGAGGGCGACCTTGGCAGCCACGAGCGCTCCTCCGCATCGGGAGTTCCTGACAGAGTCTGACAATCTCAAGTTGCCCGTGGGAGAGGGCTGGAAACCACTGTGACACTGCGTGTTGGCATTTAGTCCGTCGTACAAAATGGTAGGGGGAACTCTAGAACAGGTACTTGGGTACTTTTGTATTATGTGGGACGGCGGCACTGAAAAAGATACCTAGTAATGGGTGTATGGGTAATTCCACGAGATAATAGCGCAAAGCTGGACAGTCATGTTGAATGTGACGATTTTCTTCGTGTATGCGTGTATTTGTGGGTGTCCGTCTTGTCACCTTATCTGAATTGTCCGGCTAAGCGCATAGCTTTGCAACAAGATCGGGGAAGTGTCTCATACTAGGTTTGCTTTTTTGAGATGCGCTCGTATGATTCCGTCGCGTACTAGACCGGTCAGAGTCAAACCTGCCAAGGAAACGAGATAGAAGCGTGTACACACCAGATAATAATGTTTGTGCTGTCGTTTGTGTATCCTGTCCGCGAAAAAGCAGATGCAACAAGGAACGTCAATGAGACAGCGCGGGAAGACTGGAGGGGCACTCAACGATAACAGATGTGGGATAAATATGACATATTCGTGGTTCCGGAGAGCTGTGTTTGACGGTGTCCTTGAATTTTTGACGGAGGTCTGCACAAAAGGAAGTAGTCGCCCCGCGCATCAAGTGCCGTCGGTCCCCACCGGGCACATCGTAAGGAGTGCGACCGCCAAGAGGTGAGTGGCACACGCACATTTAACGACGGACTGGGTATCATTGGGGCGATCGCCGTACGAGGGTAGATATCGTCTCACCATGACGCCGTTCGCGATCTTCCTTGCGAGGATGTCGACCTTGTTGAGGAAAATGATGAGGGTCGTCTTGCTCAGGAGCTTGGACGAACAGACGGCTTTCCATAGGATGAACGAATCCTCCAGTCGGTTCACCCTCGGATCTTCCTGTAGCCGTTCGTCGAAGCAGGATATGGGTGCTAGAAAGATGATGGCGTTCACTTGATCAAAGTAGGGTAGCCAAGCGTGACGCTGTGAGACCGTGATCGATCGATGACATCAACGCGGGAGACGGCAAAGTACCTGGGTGCGCGAACCGCCGACGTCATAGATCTTCCACGTTTTGGATTCGTCATCTGAAAATCGGTCGCCCGCGTTGGCCGTTTGATGCGAAGCGACGACGACGTCGACGCACCTTCGGCCACGTCCAGTTCGTATTCTTGGATGTCTAGCGTGCGTAGGCGTGCGCGGACGATGTCGTCGTCCGACGGTTCATAATCACGAACGGCGAGTCGAGCCGTGTTGTCAAGAAAACTGAGAACCGTGTACGACTGAGAAACAGGGTGCTAAGAGGAAAAGGGAGCGAGACCGACAAACTAGCCGAGTCTTCCAGACGGATCTCCTTTCTCTGCAACACCTCGCGAACGACCTGGTCGGCCCACAGTGTCATGATGTCGTCCTTGCAGCTCGCGATGACCTCGGTGACATCTTGAACGCTTATGCCGTCGTGCCGGACGGCTTTGCGGGTGTTCTCCTTGTCCTCTATGCGAGGCGCCTGGAGGAAACTCTTTAGGTTGCGAAATCGAATGTAAAACTCGGAGGACGTCCTGGGCGAGGCCCAGGGGGAAGTGGGGGGAGAGTGGTCTAGCGTGTCCTCGGATCTTACGCCGAGGAGCCGCTTCAGGTCGGTCTCGACACCACTCAGGGGGCCAAGGCGAAGTCGGAGGCGCTGATGCTCGCCGGTGAGAGGCAGGGGATCTTGCGCGTCCTCGTTGTCGATGGCTTGTTGGAGCGCACCGAGGATGGTGTTGGCAGCACGGACGAGGTTGAGCTGGAGGACGGTTCTCCAAGAGGCGCGCTCTTGGTCCCACTTGTCTCTTGCGAATCGCATGCGAAAGTCTGAGAGAACACGCTGTGAGCACGCAGGAAGGCGCGGGGCACCACTGACTTTTGAGGGTGGTGGATTTCCCTGTCGACCAGTGTGAGCTGCGATGCCGGGGAAGCCGACCGGGGTGGGACATGGCGCCGGCTGGCGATTGGGCGAGACTCACCGCTTTCGCTTTGGCCGAGCAGCAGGATCTTGACCATCTGCTCCTGCTTCTTGAGCGCGACCTTGTCTGCACGCAGCTCGTCGTCGATCATGTCGCTGATCCTCTGCGCTTCGGCTTCGCGCTCTTCTCGCGCGGCCCTGTCCTCCGGCGCCTCGTTGGGCGGCGGGGCGGTGACGACGGCGAGCGGGTCAGAGGAGTCGTAGTGGAAGACCATTTGGGAGCTGTGAGAGAGGGAGCGGACGCATCATCATCCAGCCCAGCTCCGTTAGTAATGAGCCCGTCGGAATTCGCGACTGTTTGTTTGTCTCTGCCTCTCATTTAGGAACGATCCGGTCTAGGTTAGGGTTGCGCGGGGGGTCAGTCAGGTTTCCACACGCGCTGCCGTCAGCGCTACGGTCGCATCAGGGATGCTGTGCCTCGTGAACCCCAAACCGACTCTTTGCGCGGCGTCGGGCGTCTGCCGCCAAGCTGTGCGGGCCCGTCGGCATGGCGGGCGCACCCCCGCCCCAAGCGACCCGCCCGCCCCCGACCGCGACCGTCCCCGTGCCCGAGACACGACGCAGGAGCGACGACGACCGCGTTCGCCGCCTTGTTTGCCCACCACGCCGCGGATCGCGCTCCCTGATCCTATCCCTGACGGCCTGACGATCGTGGAGCAGGGTGCCCCCTGGGAACCTCTGCTCATTGGTTCTCGAGTGCCGTCTGAATCATCACTGGCGTGATACTCCCTGAAACAGGCCTCCCACCCTGGCAGAAGGTACGTCTCCGACCCTGGCTCACGCTGCGATCCCGGATGCACTCATCTCGCTGGCAGGGGCCACCCCCTTGGACGCCCAGCGTGTCCTCCACGGTGCAGACCACCCCCGCTGGGCACGCTGAGCAGACAACCAGATCACCCACACACTGCCCGCCCGGCCAAGCCTTTCCGACATCGCCGGAAAACAAAAACAGGGGGTCCCAGTCGAATTCTAAATGACATCGTCACCGAGTAGCTTCGAGCAATGAGGCGCTGCGGGCCCCAGGTACCTTGGCGAAATGAGTTGGCCCGCACGTTCCCGGCAAGTCATGACACCCGGGATTGGTCATCGTCCAAGCGATGATGTATCCGCTGGAGCATTTTTGGGGTTCGAGACCTATGCTCAGGGTGCCAACATCAGGATCTCGTTCTCAGCCTTGTCGATCGCGATAATCGGGTCACAACGCCACCTGGCGCGTGGTCATTCCGGAGCACCACTCTATCCGGAGTGCCCGCTCGAGAAGCGGCAGCCCATCGGGTGTTGACGCGTCGCAGGCTCATATCAAACAACCCATGTGGAAACGACGTCTCATCGCGTCCACTCATCTCGCCACAACAACAATGCGACAGCCACTCACTGTCCTTCCCACTGGAGACCTTTGCCGCACGAGCCTCGACACGTCGCATCACTCGACCACATCACATCGCAGTTCACACCCACTGACCCGTACGCCCACTGTAACGATGCGACCGTTGCGACGCACTTGGGAAACTACTCGACGCCAAGCACGACGAGGCGAATTATTGAAACTTGGCATCCCCGCGCACAACTGAAACGTCGTGCCGCTCGCGTCCTCAGGCCACCTCGTCTTCGCAACCGTCTGCGGCTCCCGATGGTTCAGACGGGAACATCTCAGCGAGCCGGATTCTCGGTCGAGGAACTGTCGTGGCCCCCATGTTCGGGTGCCCTAACGTCCGGATCTACGCTTGTGGCGATCGGGTGCGGAGCATGACATATGACTGGGTGCTCATCCCGCACCGTGGCCCGATCAAGGGAAGCTTTCTCAGTGCATTCTCTTGGCACGCATGCATCGTGGGTCTACGCTCAACCCTGCTTGCGCAACAAGGTGCGCCGCGTTGGAGCCATGTCACACTCAAGCGGGCTGGCCCCACGCGTATACCGTTTCGAAACACGGAACCTCATCATCGTCGGGCTATTACCATGCAACGTGACGTCGAGGGAGCTGGGGGAAACACGGTCCGTCTGCCACCCCTCTTTACTCACGACAGGGACCTTACGGCAAGGTTGAGGAGCAGTTCCGACGAAATCAGGGTTACCTCTAGGTTCAAAGGTCGGGGCTGCCGGGACGGACGGTGATTACTCGAGTGCTGTTGGTTCAGATGGCAGAATCGTCCATGGCGATACGAGACGTACAGCGGAAAAAAAAAAAAAAGCATTATAACGCCCAGTGTTTAATAAGTAACGTGGAACATGGTACCTGTCGCCGACGGGCTGGTCGAAAAATGTCCAGGAGAGCATAATGTGGCACCTCGCTGCGGACGTTCACAACAGGGAATCTAGTTTCGAAAGCACCTCCAACACCCCTGCAATCAACTCGAATCCAAGGTCGTCCTCGCCATTCATCTCCCGCTTTACTTCCTGGACGAGACCGAGCACGCTCTCACGTCCGCTGGGCAACGTACTCCCCATACCGATCCTCACTGCCTCTCGCCTCCGACCGCTCGCCGTGCTGGGACCGGCGTTGCTGCCGAACGGCCAGCACGCAAACTCTGCCAATACCTCGTCGCATCTTTGGAAAGCGGCTTCGCGATCCTCGTAGGTTAGCCGCCCAAACGCATTGTCGAGGACGCTTGCCGCATATGCCGCACAAGCGAGGCACACGGCACGCGTGACTCTGCATTGCGTGCCCTCCTTGTCGAGTGCCGTGGGTGGGACGGCCGACGTGCCCGCTGTCAGGAGCGACACGACCCGTGTGATGATGGATTCTTTGGTTCGAACATCGGCAACGGGGTGGGTAGCCATGTCGAAAAGAAGGAAATTCCGCTTTTCGGTGCGGAGGATGCCCTTGTCGACGAGGCCTTTTGCGAGACGCTCCCGAACTTGCTTGAGCTGGTATCCGATTTTCATCACGTTCCACGTTTCTCCTAGAAACAAGCCGGCCGGTCAGCACACCCTGTAACGCGTGCAAGCTGTCGGCGTAGCAAAGGCACCTTCATAGCGCGACTGTATCACTGCATGAGACAACTTACCGCTCAAAAGATCGATCCAGCTGTTTATGCTGAACTTGTCGTTCTCCTGGGCCTTCATCATCTTGAGCGTCTCGTCAAGTATCGTTTCCCCCGTGTGTCTATCATCAATGACCTCCACCAGGCGGTCAGGCAGGGGATTCTTCCGCCGGTTTACGTCCTTGACGAGGGCTATCCGACGGCGAAGTGCTAGCTCGATAAGTATGCAGCCCCGGAGGGCATACGAGATACTGTCGTTCCAAAAAGAGAGGTAGCCCTGTCCGAAAAGTGAGCTACCCATGCTACAAACAAGGACGATAGGACCACAAAAGCAGCTCGCTCGAACTCGTTCACATAGAGACACCGGGAACACCGGGGAGATCGCCTGGCGCCCGTGCTGCGGAAGTCGCAGGTACAGCTCGGAGCGAATGACCGCATGAGACAGACGAACAAGTCATGCTACATACATGCTTGTCTTTCAGACCCAGCAGGAGAACTTCCTCCATGATTGTGAGACGGGGCATTTTACCCCCGCGACCGTCTTCTCTGTCTTGATCGAGGTCGCGCGGGTCAAACGCAATTTTGTTTCCGCCCTCGAATGCAGAGCCGGCATGAGTGGCTATGGGGCCATTCGACGCTGAGCCGTTTGCGTGCCGGCTTGTAGTAGTCGAGTCGTTTCCAGAGACCGATAAAGTAGAGGTGGTTGTTACGCGTCGTCGAGACAGCCCGGCCGCGGTGTTCATCGTCCGACAGTTTGCATAAAACGGGCGTGGTGAGCGATAGGACAGGAGGAGAAGTGAAAACAGGAAAAAGTTATGAGAACCAGACGGTCGAGGGCAGTGCGGTGCGCAGGAGACTGACTGTGCGTCGAATCAAACCTACCAAAGCAACCTAGTGACTGTACCGATTTTCAGTAAACTATCACACGGCCAAAGCTAGTCTGTTCACAACCTCGCCAAACTCTTTGCTGGCGGCTGGTCTGACTGGCAATCATTTCTCAGGCGCAAACCCGTCAGGTCTCATGTTACTTGCTTTCGTTATGTGATGCGTCGCGACGCTCCGGCTCGTATGACGTTCAATAGCTGCTCGTTTCGTCCTACTACGCCTTTCGCCTACGTCACGACCACTAACCCACCGCCGACGCCTGGAAGAGCGTGGTGGGGGAGGGGGGGTTTGTTCATGATGGACTCGTCCCCAGTCGCTCCATCTCGAAACGACTTTGTCATCCGCACTTCTGAGCGCTGGGCGCGGAGCTCCTGGCTCTGCGCACCCATTTCTTCATCTGATCCGCGCACCGCCGACTGGAGCGTCATTCGCAACAAACTGCAACCCTGCAGGACGTGTCTCATCGCGCGGCCTTCTTGCCTCGGATTTGGATCATCCTCTCAAGACATGCTTGTTTAAATATCCTCGTCAAGTATAAAACCTCTGAGAAAGCATGTGCGCTTCGCGATTGCTGTCTGTTGCTGTACGTGGGGGTTGGCCCCTCCCCCGCACAGTCGACGTTATGATCACCAGCTATCAACATTAAGGACGAGAACACCCACTTATCCCCGCCAAGTGTTGCGGCGACTTGGCTTATCAATCCTCAATGCTTCGACGGCCCACTTTCTAGGCTCAGACATACTCCTTGCATTCCGGGGCTTATTGATTCGCGGAGATGACATTGCGGGCATGTGCCACGGATGCAGTGGCCATGGAGTCCCCTAGGAGGAACGTGGTCTCTCGGTGTGGTTCCCAATCTCTCTTATGTCAGACCTAGCTGAAAGCCGTTTTGTCATGGGACGTTCTCCCCGAAAACTTCACGTTTTTGCACTCGGAACGTCCTTTGTCACTGATTTGCTTCTAGTTTAGTCTTTCGGTTAGGCTACTCCAGAAGTCTAGTCATCTCCGCTGTTTCCCCACGTGGAAATTCGATAAGCTTCCCCCGCCCGAGGTGTTATCATATTGAAGGAATTTCCCGGTATGTCGCTTCTTTTGATACACGCGGAGGGGACTGGTGACATTATCATGCTTCACATAAATCTTCGGTCACACAAGTAACTCGCTCCCCTTTCCTTGACGCAGTTCTTGCAGCTCCCGTGTGCAGGCATACGACGACTGGATTCACGGTCACTTCCAGGTCCAGCAGTTCTTCCCTCGTTGCAGTCCTTTTGTTTTCACCGTTCGTACGGTCCTCCAACCACCCCTCCGTCTCTCGTTCGGCTTGCCCGCTGTCTTTACCGCACACGCCGGGCCAGCCATCTCTTCGTCATGTCTTCCATTCGAAGTCGCGATAAAGTAAGGCATAGGCATCCCTCCGTTCCCTGCTCCTGCCGTTCACCTATCTTCTTCTCCGTTCCCTCACAGCTCTATCTCCCGCTAGATAATTCGTTTAACAGTACTTCTAGTAGCACTGTTAACCTCAACCGTTGGTCAGAAGTTGTGCCTCCCAAGACGGCATTGACGTTTGCAGCACTATGGGACCCAGAGGACGGGATGGTCACATTTTCGGGCGCAGCATTGCTCGAGTCCGAAGGCTTATTGGGCATCCCAGCCCATCCTGACATATTTCAGGATGATGGTCCCTCGCAGGTCTTCTCCGCCGGCATCGATCGAGACTCTGATAGTACGACGAGCGAAGATACCGCGACAGTGGGCACGTTTCAGGACGCCTTCAAAGCATTCCTACACCGTACACCCTGGGACTCGAGGGAACATCTCCACACGAAGGCAGGGCAGTGCACGCCACGTTGCTTGCAAGCGCGTGCCTCCTCAACGTTTGACGGGTTGGACGTATATTCCCACGATGTTCAGATCAAGCCGAGGCGATCCTTGCAGTTATCTTACAGTGATTTGTTGGACATCGAGTCCTCCTTCCGCACGCCGTCTGCGTTCGGAAGACTCAGGCTCCGGTCCGACCTGATGCTCGACATGCAGCAACCCGAGTCGGAAGAGCGCGAATCGAGCTCAGGGAGTAGACCATCGTACTTGGTAAGCCTGTCGATACCTTGAATGGGTTGTTGCGAAGGGAATTCTCATCAAAGGCTCCCATACTTTTTTTTTTTTGCTATTTTCCCTCTACATTCTTGTCTTAGAAATCGCGCTTTTCGACGACAACGACCTCAACGTCCAATTACGTTGACGTCACGTCCAGCGCGCTCCACAGCGTGCGCACCTTAGATGCACACCCTCTGCCGGATTTCCGCAAGAACGAACCCGCCTCGCCTGCAGGCTCGTGGCCATCCCTCCCCCAACGTCGACGCCTGCTTCGCAAACGCAGACCGAGCAACAGCGTCCCCAGCGTCCCAAGTTCGGTCCTATCCACGCCCCGAAAAATAAGCTTCAAGGCATCTGTGTCAGCGCTCCCTTCTTGGTCCCCGACCGCAACGGCATCGTCATCGACCACTGCCGTGGCACGAGGGGAATCATTCCGTGGTCGGTTCCCCCGTCCAATCGCCGCACTAGTCCCGCCAGCGCCACTATCTACGGCCCCGACCACGCCACCTCCGACGCCATCCAAGGGCACGCGACTCAGGCTGCGCTTTTCGCTGTTGTCGAGACGAAAATCACGCAAGTCGCTGTCGTCTTCACCTGATTCGGAGGGGTGGGTGCTCATCGAGGTCACGCCTGTCATCCAACAGCGCTTCGTGGCCGACCTCGACCAAGACTGAGCGTCGAATGGAAGAACGCTTGTTTCTCTCCTCTCGTTTGTAATTTTTCTTTCCGTTCCATTTTTCTCGGATTTATGGTATTGGATCACGGACGACAGACTCTTTGTTTCGCGCGTGCTTTTTTTTTTTCCTAATTGCGGCATGTTTCAGCTTTTCGTGTTCACGTCCCGCGGGAATACCGTCCTTCCTCTTCTTTCTTTTCACTTTTGAAACCGGCTGTGCGGCACGGAGCCGTGGCTCGTTTCACCAGCCCTGCTTGTTCCGCGGTCAAAGCCATGTCCTGTTTTCACGGAGCGTACATGCGCTAGGCGCTCACGTTTCCATCACCCCCGCCCGGAGCCCTTTTGTAGCACGCTCTTTAGTTTCTGTTTCTCGCCGACGCGGGTCAGACGACGCCGGGATTGTGTAGTCCAATTCGTAGATGGCATTGGCGTCCGTGTATTCTTTCAGTCAAGAAAACCTCGTTCATATAACAACCTATTTAATGGGTACAAGGAACAAGTAACATCGTCGAGCGTCGTTATCGTGATCGTTCAAAACCAACAAACCATTATGTACCACCGAATCCATCCTCACCGGCTCCTGTAATTAACTACCAATTTAGGACCTCGCGGTCCGGGAGGGAAGAAGTGACGCGAGAACAAAGAGGCTAAGGGGAACAACAGGATAAGAGGAAAATATTTAAAATATAGATGGAAAAAAGAATGCGATAGCGCATATGTCCTCAATAAACCATAGAAGGTAAGACAACAATGCTTGGGGGAGAAGCAGCAGTTACAATTTTACCGAAGTCCCGGTGGCATGTCTGGTTTTTCTTTTCTTTTCGCTATCAAGGGTAGTAGTCCACGTCCCAGTCCTCTGCAACGTCCGTCGTCAGCCATGCGAAAACTACACGACGAGACTATCGCCCACACACCTTCCGTTATGCCTCGCCATCCAAGGTATATGAAGACAACGGCTGCAGTCTCCAACAATGTTGCGACAAATGACCCATCAACCTTCATTGATGCGCCCTGGAGATAGTTGCAGTATGAAACATCGGTTTGAAATAGCAAATACGAGATGACGCACACGACATATGACTTTGCTCAGGAGGAAGTAATCCAGTTGACTGAGAATGAAGAGGAAGGCGGATATCGCATAATACCATATTGGCCTGACCTCCCTGAGGACGCCTAACACGATGTACAACATTATGCCAAAGTATATAAGGGCGGCGCTAGGAAATGTACCATCTTAGGTCCACGTGTATCAAAACCGATGCAAAACACGTACGCCCCAGGCCATATACTCGTCAACACAAAGAGTGGTATACTGTTAAGCGCTTGCTGCGGATTTGAAGGTCCGAAGGCATGGTTGAACAAGAACGCGATGTCGAGAGAAATGTACGTGGTCGCGACAAAGAAGAAGAGGCCAATGACGCCAAGAGGCTGTCCGAAATCGTGTGAGCACTCGAAATTGCTTGGGAGCGAAAGAAACCGTACTATCAGGGAACTTAGGGTTCCATCTTCGACGATTTGTGTCGCCACAATTCCATTAGCCAGTAATACCCAAAATAGAGCAGCAACGAGGCCGGCATGGATAGCAGTGAGTATGACGAGGGGGTTGGTGCCTTGTTGAATGACGGAGCCATTGGTCAGGATTTGGAACATCAGCGTCAGAAGGTATAAGCCAAGGAATATGCGAAGCTCGGAGCGTCCTGTGAAATGAACCATGTGAGACGAGGACAACTCGTGAGACCAAATGATGAAAAATTCAGCGGAAGAATACGGAATATCTCTTTTGTTATTGCTTGGGATTGGGGGGAAAGATGAGCAACGGATAGAGAACTTACCAACTGCCGCTTTTCTCCGACTGGAGAAAACGATGAGGGCGACGACCACAAAAACACTCAGACCACAAGTGATAATGTTGGCAATGTTTCCGAGTGAGCCATTCGTCTCCACCAAAGTTATACCGCATTGTGGATTGACGCCCACGGGGGCCGTTTCAGGGTTGGCAGAGGAGCCAACGAGGAGGGAGTTGTTATTGTCGAACACCTGATCGAGGTGATCGAGCATGTTGACGAGACTTTCACAGACAGGAATGAAGCTCACCTGCCTGTAAAAGAGGTTGCACCAAGTATATGATGGCACCTGGGAACACAGTGTAGAGAAGTCACCGAAACTCATATTCGGTGCGCAAAAGGAGAAGGGAAGGCGTAGAAGTTTACTAAGACAATGGAAAAGGACGCGTCAGACCCGCTTTGGACAGGATGGAGGGTATCCTGGGAGCCTAAGTATATTATCGACAGCCAGCGCCGGGATCTTGTTGCAGAGTCGTCAAGCAGGTTCGAGTGCAAACAAATCAACACAACTTGTCTCGAGTTTCATGACAACGAGGCGGGCGCTTACATGCGAGAAGTTGAGAACGGCTCTGCGGCTCGTCGCCCGAGTGCTGAAACTTGTTAGCACGGCTGTAGTAGCGCGACGGACGGCAGCAGCAGTGCACGTAGGGTGAGGGAGGTTGGAGGAGTGGATATCGAGCAGGGAAGAGACAAGAGAAAAAAGGTGTGCAGGTATATCAGATGCCTGCTATGAACGTGGGCTGGTTGGGCTTACACAGCATCGCCATGATCATCATGCACTCGGGTGCGGCGTGTTGCTAATTACTGGGTTTCAATTTACAACTACAACGGTCCTGGAAATTACTCGGAAACCAAACACAGCCTATATTGTTGTTTCGCGATTGAAGACGATCTAATGGACCCTGATCACTTGAACCACCATCACATCTGGGCGTTATCCTCATTCCTTGTTCAATTCATAGGGCCATCAATGCTTGAATGTGTACCGTTTCTGGACCTGGGAATGCATAAAAGACGTGCTCGACATCTGACCCCAAGTCGCTCCTGTATCTATCATGCATCATGTCCACTTAGCATCTACCTCAGTTGATTGTCGCCCGTCAGTCAGCTGCCCTCTGCCCCTCTATTCCTATTACTTACAAGTCCTGGAAAGGAGGTCTGACTCTCCAAGAGACTGTAAGCTCCTCAAGTTGGTGGTACTGTGAGGTCGTTTTCATTCTCAGTCATGCGTTCTGGACGAAAGTGCCGTCTCTCTAATCATGGAACTTATTTAGACCCTCAGAATGGTGCAGGTGTGTTCATCCCTGACCCAATCTCTCTTACTTCTCACCATCACTACCATTGGATCCCCGGCGCCAAACCTTGTCACGCCGAAACGTATCATTGCCTTCAAGCACCGGTCGGCGTGGTTTAATTCGCACAACAGTCTTCAATGTGGCGGAGGTCTCGCTTGTGTGCTTGGAGCCTCCCTCCGCTTCAGCTACCTTCAAACATACCGATGATGAAAGCCCTCCATGCAACTCTTCCAGTCTGGTAAACTAGGCCACACTTGAGCAAGCTCAGCAACGGGTGGACTAAATCATCGGCATGCAGGACATCGCTTTACTGTAAAGAGGCGTGTTTCGTCGCATGGGTCCCCTAGATGCCACGTCAGAAGTGCAGGGTTCTGGCGCACTGCAAGCCCAACGGAACTGCCCCCCTGCGGGGCAGCTCTTGTACGGAGAGAGCTCACCCGCCTCATTGGCACAGAAACCGTAGTCGAGTTCCTCAAAACTGTCAAGGGCATCGCATTGGAGATGAAGCATTCCGAAGCCGTTGCGAGGAGCCTCCAAAGAAAATCGTCCACGGCCGGGGTCAACGAGGTGGTCTCATATCCTCCAGTATGGGTACCAACACTGCAACACTGGTGTCGGGTTGACTCCTTGAGGACCGTGCATGATATTGATGGCCGCTATTGATTGCAGTCAAGAGACCAAGGCCTGTACGTAATTACGGTTGAAGATGGGGTAGCACGTTCGTACGTTGTTTTTATACTCGCAAGATTGTCATGATGCCGGGCTCCACAGGTTTATCTATTGCGCTATACTACAGCTTGCCGTAGTTGACAAGATGAGTCAACGAATATCAGAGCTTACGATGGCTTGATTACCCAGCTGACAAACGCCGTGTTAATCCTGGAATCGAATTCAATGTGTGGGGTTAGCATAAATACAGATGATCGAAGTCGTTCATCGTATCGCACGTCCTCGTCCACTTATCGTTGCATCATCATGACGATCTCCAAAGCGCAATACCGGCGGCTGGGCAGGTCTGGCCTTCGAGTCTCTGTCCCTATCGTAAGTCTCGTGGAAAGAGCCGCAGTTTGGCCCTAACACAACCGTTTTGTGTAGCTGGGAACCATGAGTTTTGGCTCGTCGAAATGGATTGTATGTATGCCCCCTTTGAGCACGTCGCGTGGTAGCTTCATGCGCCATCACTCATCATCCAGTCATGGGTTCTCGATGAAGAACCTGCGCTTGAAATCATCAGAGCCGCATGGGACCTTGGCATCAACACGATCGATACCGCCAACATTTACTCCAACGGTGAATCTGAGCGTATCGTGGGCAAATTTATCCAAAAGGCACTGTCGCGTCACTCTCTGATCATTGCGCTCCCTCATCATCTTCTCTAGTATCAAATCCCTCGTCACCAGATCGTGATTGCAACAAAATGCTTCGGGATCGTCGCAGACGACGTCCCCGTGAACCCGCTCTTCGTTCCCGATCTCAAGGACCAACGACAGTACATCAACCAGAGTGGTCTTTCCCGCGCAGCCATCTTCAACGCAGTCGAAGCCTCACTCGCACGCTTGGAGACTTCTTACATCGATCTGCTCCAAATCCATCGACATGACCCTGAGGTACCCGCAGAGGAGACAATGAAAGCGCTCCACGACCTCGTTCAGAGTGGCAAGGTGCGGTACATTGGTGCGAGCTCGATGCGATGCTGGCAGTTTGCACACTTGAACGAAGTGGCGCGCAAGAACGGCTGGACGACTTTTGTCAGCATGCAGGACGAGTACTCGTTGCTTTACCGCGAGGAGGTATGGTTTGGTTCCCGCTACGCGGTTGATTGAACGACCGTTTGATGTCATGCTAGGAGCGTGAGATGCTGGCCTATTGCAAGTTCAACGGGATCGGCGTCATCCCCTGGGCAGCACTTGCGCAGGGCGACCTCGCCCGCCCCCTAGGCACGGAAACCGTGCGGGTCGGGGCCCTCAAGGGCACTAGGTTTGAGAGGAAGTATTCCGAAGCCGATGAGGTCATCATCAAGCGCGTCCAGGAATTGGCGGAGAAGAAGGATGTCAAGATGGCTCAGATTGCACTCGCTTGGGCCGCTCAGAAGGTCACGAGCCCCATCGTGGGCGTTAACTCGGTCCAACGGATCGCGGAGGGTATCATAACCGGGATTACGTTAACGCCGGAAGAGCTGACTTATCTGGAGGAACCGTACGTACGCCTTGCTTTCCCGATCCGACCCTCTATTTGACCCTAGCTTTGTAGGTATGTACCTAAACCCGTTCGTGGTCATGCTTAAATAAAGAACGGACGGAGCAGACATACTCCCTTGTGTTTGTTCCACCAGCATATGACTATTCGAACAAGAGGGAAAGGCATAAACTATGCGAACGATGAGTCCTGAGACATCTAGTGCACGAGATACCTGAAGGGATCGCGACGAGGAGTATGATTTTTCGGGCCAGGTAAACGCTGCACAAACAAAGTTGCCACCTGTATAGGAGACACTAAGTGACAGACACTCTTGCTCGACCCAACTGCCCAAGAGGCAGTCTATGGCCGTACGTCGATCCTTTATTTTGGTGTCGGCAGACAGTTGTCGAAGCTGTTCGCAGAACCTGGGGGCGCAAGGGAGACCAGAATACAGAAGGACCAACCGCCCGCCTCGGGCCAATCCGCACAGTAGAATCTGTCAGTGCCTGTTTGGATGGTAGATCTCATGTTGCCCTCGATCCAAGGCAACATGCCTTTACGAATGTTAGTTGGTAGTCGTGCATTCTGCTAACCTCGGCGGTGGAAAGTGCCTTGCGATGGTCCGTATCAGCGGTTACGCCCCACGGGTGCGCTGCGCTGTGGTCAGGCTTCAGCCACCATCCCCGTTTGCTACACGAGGTACCCCACCCTCCAACGGAACCTTGATCAAGGGCTAGCGTGATGATGCTAGGGCAGGCTGTCTTCGTTTCCAATTCCGAAGGTGCCACATGATCAGCTGACTCATGCATGCTTACGAGCCGACGGCGCCATCGCTGTGGAGAGGTTTGCGCGTCCAGGCACTGTGAACATTTGTTTCAGGGGCCATCCACATCAAATTTTGGGGCTACGAACTTACGAATGTACCCGAACCTGAGTGCCGAGCGTCTAGCACCCATCGGTGCATCCGAAACACCCGAGTCCGCTCTCCGGGTCGACGTGAACACGAATTTTTACGGTATGCATGCCCCCGCCGACATCCGCTCCAACGGCGAGTCAAACGTACCGCGAGCAGATTCAGTCGGCTTACGCTGGCCTAATTACTCGCTTGACAAACGCTGTGTTGATCGCGACGAAACGGCATAAATTCATTATCAGCCTTGTCATAGGGGCCGCATAAATTGCACTGGGTCCAGGTCGTCCCTCTCATCGATCGTCCTCGTCCACGTATCTCTGTACCATCATGTCCACCCCCAGAGCGCTATATCGTCAGCTGGGAAAGTCAGGCCTCCGAGTCTCTGTCCCCATCGTAAGTGCTACGGAAAGAGCTACAGTGCACTGAAATGACATCCGACGTGGGCGCGTGTTCCACCGCATTATCGTAGTTGGGAGCCATGGGCTTTGGTTCATCGCAATGGATTGTATGTTGCCTCCTCGCGATAGCGTGGCCTCAATCTCACATCTTCCTGTCACTCAGCCGTGGGTAATTGGAGAAGAACCTTCACTCGATGTCATCAAGGCTGCGTGGGACCTCGGAATCAACACAATAGATACCGCCAACATCTACTCCAACGGTGATTCCGAACGTATCTTGGCCAAATTCATTCGAAAGGTACTGCTGCGTGCTCTGATTGCCGTGCTCCACTCACCGTCCTCTGCAGTATCAAATCCCCCGTCACCAGATCGTGATCGCGACGAAATGCCACGGGGTTGTCGCAAGCGATCCTTCCATTCGCGCGTACCTCATCCCAGATCTCAAAGATAAACAAGAATACATCAACCAATGTGGTCTTTCCCGTGCGGCCATCTTCAACGCGGTCGAGGCCTCACTCGCACGCTTGGAGACTTCTTACATCGATCTGCTCCAAATCCATCGATATGACCCTGAGGTGCCCGCGGAGGAGACAATGAAAGCGCTCCACGACCTCGTTCAGAGTGGCAAGGTGCGATACATTGGTGCGAGCTCGATGCGATGCTGGCAAGTTGCACACTTGAACGAAGTGGCGCGCGAGAAGGGGTG
>JBBPTT010000058.1:0-64492 GCA_038094175.1 Boletellus aff. lepidospora
TCCAGGGAGCAATTTCTGAAGTTACAGGAGAATGAAAGGATTAGGCATCCTGATATATGTACATTGGTGTTGTGAACTCATATCATCATCATGCTTATTGGATGAAACATATCTTATTACTTGGCATTGAGCAGATTAGCACAATCTAACAACAATATTATAATGTCTTATAAGGAGGATACAGGATTTTTACCATTAGACAAGATCCACAATTAAAAATTCAAATATAAGGGGTTACAAACCCTTATGAAGAGATACATGTCTGTGAGTAATTCATATTTTCTATAAGGTTCCAGCGGTACCCGTGATGCACTCACTATCGCTCCATTTGCGTCTAGCGCTTTTAAAGGGAGCCAAAAGGAGATTCGGAGGTCTCCTTTTTTCAATTCCCCTCTGCCCAAAATCAGTGGGATATTGCTCACTGGGATAAGCTAGCGGAGGGTGTGCGAGGGTTGTGAAACCTTAGCTAGGACGCTGGCGAAGATAGGAATTGAGGTGGTGGAACCAGGGCAGCCTGGATGGCGGACAGGACAAGGGACTAACGTAGTACGACAACCGACGACTATCTACGCCAATGGCCAGACTCCGGCCACCATGCTGAGACCCCTGCCACCGCCTGCCTATCGCCTGCCTCCCTCGCACCGCCACAGTGGAGAAAAAGACAGAGAGGGCTCTGAGATGGAATGGTTAAACCATGTTCGCAGTAAAAGTGAGGGAGAACGCGAGAGGTCTTCCGGCGGAACTTGGACCAATGCTGGATAGTGAATGAAATTGCCCACTTCCAATGTAGTGGCCTTGTGGTGATGGAAGTCGTCACACGCGTCGTCCCGCAAGACACGCCTTGGCGTCTTGCAACCACGTTGAGATGGAGACGTTACTCCTGCAACTTCATGTAATTGGTAGCTGACCGGGTGGCTCCGGCGAGCCTTTGGACTCCACCCCCAAGTCGTGATCACGTATGATTGTTATAGTCGATGTACTCCGTGTCATCCGAACACGTCAACTCTGTGCTATTGCGTCTGATCAGTGCATCTACCTATGCAATCCAGCAGCACTTCACTCGCTGCCCTCCTAGAAGACTTGCACGACCTTTCAACACAAGCATCGCTCCTGCGTACAAAAAGTCATTCAGCGTGTGCACCTCCTCACACCTCGAAACACTCTTCACAGACGGTTGCGCCTGCACCGATTACATGCCAACATTTCACAGCCCTGACAACGCTAGAAAAGGACGTTCAATCCTGGAGAATCAAGACGCTATTTCGGACGCTCACAAAGAGATACAAGGGCAGGTGGTGACCACAACTCTGACAGATCCCACCTCCGGAGCGGTAGCGCCACTGCGTGTGGTTGCATTCGTGGTCGACTCGCAATCGCTCCATCATCTCGCGGACGAGGCGTTGCCGCGTCGGCTCCTTGACGAGGGTGGGCCTGGGCCGGCGAGATTGCCCAGGGGAGGCTGATGTCGGCGCCGATGCTGATGCCAACTGCGAAGTCGACATGAACGCTGACCGTGTGGGGGCAGATACGTTTGCATCAGGGCGTGCAGTTGACTTCAATAAGGTTTTCGGTGGTCCAGTCGAGCTGGAGGCCGTGTTTACGGTGTGCACGGCGATGGATTGGGGACGTTGCACGGGAGCTTGCACCACAGGTCGCGCAGGAGCTACGGGTTGCGCAGCTGCTGCGAGTCGAACCGGGGCAATTGCTGGTGTTGCTGGCCTCTGTACTGGAACAGGAGGTCTTGCAACCACAGGTTGGTGCTCGAGTCCCAGAAAAGGGTTGCGCGGTGGAAGAGCGGGGGCTTGAGCGGGACGTCCCCGCTGCAACGGTGCATTGCGTCGTGCAGCAGGCTCTCGACCCATCCCGAGTTGTGCGTCCACCCTCTCTTCGGCCGCCACCAATAGACGTCGCTCGTCCCACTGTGGACATGGGCATGTCTTCCACTGCGCACGGCAGAGATAGCAGAATTCGGTTCGGCATCGACACGTCATGTGGAAACAGCCAACGTTGAGCTCAATCATTTGTGAACAGCCAGGGCAACGGGCCCAACCAGCGGCACGGCCGAGCTCGAGGACTTGTGCAGCGTCGGCATCTGGACGGCAATTGTGGGTCCAGTCGCCAGGGTGCTGCTCCCGACATTTCCCACAGGTTTTCCTTCCGCAGTTTGGTGCAGGGCACGTGTAAATTTTGCTGGCGAAAATGCCCTCTGAGACGGGTCCCAAAAACCGGCTGCAAGTAGGCGAGGAGCAGTAGACGCGTTTGATGGTACTGAACTCGCGCTCTTTTTCCTGGAAGGTTGTGATGAGTGCTTGTGAGAGGTGAGGTCGGACCTGCGTGAAGGGTATATTCTGTCTGCAGCAACGAGGAGGATAGAGCGTCTCGTCCCTCGTCGCGGACTGGAAAAGGTCTGTGACGCAAGCGATGTCATAGTAATGACCACAGGGCGCGCGAATCTCCGAGCCAAAGATCGCATCTTGGCAAATGACACAATCATGACCAGTGCGGCTACCAACAGCGTGTCTTCAGCAAGAAATGCAGGGTGTCGGTTTGGACACACCGATTGGCTGCTGGGGGTCTTCGCGCAGTAGTGCTGGTGTTTGTCTGGCCGGGCTTGGATGTTGACTCAGAGCTAAAGACCCAGTTCACCACAGAGGAAACCCATCTTCCCCATGTTTGGGATATGCCACCTCTACCATGTGTAGAAATGGATGGTTACCAGCCGAGCGTAAAGTATGACATTACTCCTACCTCGCAGGTGGTTGGTTCCCATTTTCTTGGGTCCCCGTCCTTGGATGCACCCGGATCCTTCAACCGACATGGAACAACAACGGTAAACGTCGACTCACCCACGACCGTTTGGAGGAGGAACTGCCACGGGTGGCGTCTGCACTGCCGGCTCCTGGGGTTCAGCACCGACTTCGTCCTCGCCTTCAGCGATGCGCTGTGCCAGCATCCGATCTTGATCGAGGACAGCCAATACGCGCGCCTGCTGCAGCAAATCATTCATCGCGACGTCATGATCCGATAATCGTCCACCGGCGCCCGCTCTGTGGGTAAACAGCGTCTGCATCTCATCCATCTCGTCGAGACTGAGCTGGTTGACGAGTCCCAGCAAGTCTTGCTCGTAGGCACTTTCAACTCTCTCTCGTGACGCGAGTCGCCCGGGAGGGACGGCTTGCCGGGAAGGGCCGGCAGCGTTCATGGGAGAGGGAAGAAAAAACTCGGGGATTGGGCGCCTCCGGCGGGGTCTCCATTTTATACCCTGCTGGCAACGCGTGGCAAGTCCAGCCTCGTCGTATGGTACAGCTGTACGGGCTTTGCACAATTCTGCGTGTTTGCGCCCACTCCCTACGTGCCATTAAGGCCACGGCTTGAATGCGGCCTCAGTTACTGCGACATTGCCGCTGTCAGATCCTTGATCGGAAAATAACCGTCAACCCCTACAATTCACGTGACAATATAGAGTCACGTGTTTATATTTGCTGTTCCTCGTAGTCGAAGCCCAAAGTCCCGAACCGGCTGCGTTCATGCTCGCTCACTAAGTGCCCTGTACAGGTGCAACAAGATACTGCGGCAGAATTCTATGTATCGATCGAATAACTGTGCTAAGCGTTTGTAAATTTGGGATCCCAGTCACCTTACCCTTGCACAGTCTCTTCGTCCAAGGTTCGTTCACTTCTGTACCAGTGGCATTGGATGGCCTGCTATAGCTTTGCCGTTAACATCTGGCTGCAGAAGTGAGAGCTTGAATGAGTTTGCATGGCTGACTTCCAGATCACGTCTGCAACCGCGTCAGGATGGGTTTGAACGATCTATGGTCGCCAATCAACAAAGCAGTCACACCGCAAAACACAAGTGCCAAACACGCACAAGGTGTCCTGCCGCCGGTACCAACGTCACGCTCGCAAACTTCTGTATGCCTTGTGACGCATTTTGCAGCACATCGTGGTGCCATTCGGCTGGCCTTTGAAGTCATTGCTCGTCAGCGCGTGTTATTCTGTAGAAAACAAGCGCTCACAAAAAGTCAATGACCCCTCCATACGTGATATGTATGGAGGTCGTTTCTAGAAGATGCGGTAGTAGTCTATACGCAGCACTATGCGTCCGATGATCCCGGTAGGTGGCCTTCAGTGACATGTTTCAACATCAGTATGGGAATAGATATTCGTCAACTTACAGCTTCTTGCTTCTTCGTGCACTTGAGCGTCACACCGTCTTGCCTGTCCGGATACTCGGCGGTCGGCAGTGACCGAAGACCGTGCTCCTGTTTTCATTAAGAAAATTATTCCTCTCTCGGGCGTAAGATAGAGACGGGCTTACCACATATATCCTCAGGATGCGCTCGTCCCATTTTTTCCACGTTGTTCTGCTCCTCAATGACTCGTACGCGATTTCTTTACTCTGCCAGACATCTCTTCTGCTTTCCGTATCACGGATCAGGTGCGAACCAAAATCTTCTCCGTATTTCCCCATGATCATTGGCTCGAAAAGATGCATTGACGAGAACTTGATCAGTGGAAGGAAGGTTGTGGACAACATGCTTGCAAACACCCAAAAGGTGAGTGGCGACCATCACCCAACCGGAATCACAGGACTCACATGGCTGCCGCTCCCATGGAATGACCCACCGCTACCAAATTGCGCTTTGAAAAGTCCACGTCCACATGGCTACCCAACCCGGCGAGAAAAGCATGGATGCTGCGCGCGTAATCGTCCCATACGACTGGAAACGAATCCCAATGGAGAAATTGGCATTAGCGTCCAGAGCGCGTGCGGAACGACACGACGTACACACACCGTATCCCCACGCCAGGACGTCCTCGTTCATCACGGCTGCGTCACCATGATTCGGCGCATCGAAGGCCCACATGTCCTGGATCTGAAAAGGACACCTTCCGGCAGTCTGCTCTTGCTCGAACAGGTGGTGGATGACCGGCTCCCAGTGCTCCTTGTGGAACCCACCGCCATGTGCGAATATGAGCGTCAGCGCAGTCCCTTGTACTTTTCCATCATCTGTCCGATTTCGGGTCGTGTTTTTCTCTGAATCCGCGCCCACCTGAGTCCAGTAGCGTTTCGCGCTAACGAGGAAAGGTACATGAGGACGAGGATCAAACACGTAGCTCTTTGAGAGCACCGTGAAGTTCGAGTTGACAGGCCCAGAGGGTGGCGTCTGCATGTTGGCACCCATACGCGCAGCGGCTCCCGTACGGTACATTTCACCTTGATTTATATGCACAAGGTGAAAAAGGCTATCCGTAGGGCAATGTCCTAGACCTTCCAGGGTCTTGTTTGTCATGATGGCCCCGGTTCGTTGCAACTATGGCAGGACTCACGTTAGATTGGATGATTGCCCTCGAGTGATGTCCGAATCTGGTCACTCTTGTCTCGTCGTGGCATGGCACACACGGTCATCCCCTGAGCCATCGTGGCCGCCGCTCTAGAGCCATCCGTCAGTCACCCGATCCAGATGGTGCACGTTGCATCAGATCGTTGTAACCATAGTCGTGCAAGCAGATTTGATACCCACCTCTGACCAGTTGATCGTTTGGTCATCCATAGCATAACCCGCGAAGAGGCCGCGATGCGGCGGTGATGGCTTCAGTGATGCATGCAGCACTGCAGAACTGTGGATCTTCTTGCGCGACAATGATGACCGAGTCGTTAGGGATTGGCAGGCGGCGAGACTCCAGGTTGGCATACCGTTGAGGGTTCGTCGGCGTGTAGCAGAAGAGAAAGAGACGCCGTGTGCAATCTAGACGCTCGGGTTGAACACATTCTTGTCGACAGGACCACCGCAGTGCGGCGCGGTCCGAAATGAAGAGCCACATCAACGGTACCTGCTCCCATACAGTAAGGCCCTAATTCGTTCCTCGGTGACGCTCGTGCCAAGTTTATATACTGACCTTACGCTCTCTGCACTGCCGCTGGACCGCCATAACCCACAATAGTGCCGATGCAAGGCAGGATCGGGAGGTGGCGCGGTGTAGGTGCTGGCGATGCCACCCAGCAGGTCTTGTTTGCAAGGCGCTGTCGACTCTCATCCTCTGTGCAAGACTCCCAAACTTGGATGACAATCAGGGCAGTGCAGAAAGAGTAGGGCGTTCGGGGAAAGAATCGAAGGCGGAACGGCATGGGAGTCACCCAGGGTCTGAGGCACGCCGCACGCGGTGTAGCCAACACCGCAGTACACGACAGCCTTCTCCCACCGGAGGGTTGGACTGCGCTCGTGAACCATTTGAGAGAGAAACGTGCAGTTCTCAGTGCAAAAGACTGACAGGCTCACTCGTGCGCACAGTCGACACGAGTATGTGGCAGTGCAAATTAGTCCGCATGCGCGCACGCTCGCAGCAAAGCGCAGCAGAGGTCCCCCTGTAAATACCGAGATGCTGCCACACAGCACGTCCAACTTCGCTTTCCTCGCTCCATCATCCCAATCGCGACCCGCAGACCCATGATCATCATGCACGACGACCAAGCACCCAAGCAGACCTCGGACGCCAAGGTTGGCCTTGAAACAAGTTTCGACGAGGCGAGCCTGTCTCGATCTACGTGCCAAGCCCATGATCTGACCTCGCGTCCGTGACAGCCTCCACCATCCTATACCCCGCCTACGGGATCCGTGGCCAGCGAGAGCGACGGCTCCCTGTCGAGCACCTTCAAGACCAAACCAACCAATTTTCTCGCTCTCCACAACGGACCCGACTCCGTGCGCGGCGAATTCGTCATAGATTCCTGCATCCAGATCCCGTCTTCGGTGCTTCCGCCCCTTGGCGACGGCGAAACAGAAGCTGATCGCAAAAACCTGTCCCTAAAATCGAGAGACGGATCCATCCATGCCGACATTTGGCTGCTGAGTTCCTCCAAGGAAAGTTCCGTCGTCACACAGCGATCCCAACGTACGACCATCGCGCTCGCTGCCAACCATGGGTCCATTAATGCCCAACTGGTACGTCCCCCGGTCGTGTCATGGTCGTCATTACATCCAACGTGACGTGCTGACGCTGGGTGGGTCGCGCGCTATAGCACACCTTTGACGGCTCGCCCCCGTTTTCGCTCACGGCGACCGCCCCGCACGGCACCATCCGGCTGGCGCTTCCTCGCTCGTTCGAGGGCTTGCTCTCGCTCTCTACGCGGCACGGGAGCATCTCACTCAGCGACCCGCTCCTGCAGAACGCGACCCAGCTCGGCCAGGTCGGTCAAGCGCGGCGGTACTTTGTCGGCAATTTTGGCTTGTTGGGCGAGGAACCGTGGCAGGGCGACGAGGTTCAGGTCGAAGCAGTCCATGGGTCGGTCCGGGTGAGGTATGCCGACGAAGAGCCGGTCGGGGGAAAGAAGGGATTGCTGAGCCGGTTGTTTGGAAAGTGACGGGGCGATGGAGTGGATCTTGCCTGCGCGGGCATGTACATTGAAGATACCTGAAACGTGCACTGTCATCTATTTTGGAGAGCCATCGGGTCCGAACTCGCCAGTCTCGGGGCCCACGTATGTCCGCGCAGGACAAAGTAAAGCACCAACTAAGGCATCGTCTATTTGTCTAGAAAGGGAAAACACGTGGAGCGTGTGGAAGGGGGGGGGTATGTGCAAATGGCACTTATGGGCCAGTGTTCTACAAAATACGACAGGGCGTCACGGCGGTCTTCGTCGCCCGACGACGCCCATTCATACGTGTTCGTTCGTCACTCCAAAGGAAAACCAGATGAATGATACACTGATCTTGCATGCCCGTCGCCGTCGCATCTCCCTATCGTCATATCGCACACATCGGCCCTATAGCGGGGAACGTGGGTAGAACCTTAACTTTTTTTTAAAGAAATTTTAGGGCCATCGTTGCGTTCGCGCTTATGCGCTGGCCTTCTTTGCGGGAATGAGTAGCCACCACAGCGTGACCACGAACCGGAAGCCAGTCCCAATGCCGAGCGTGGCCGGGGACCCGATCCTGTCCAGCAGCGCACGGCTGATGAAACCACCAAGGAAGAGGGAGAAGATGGCCACGGCCTTGTGGTCGCGCGAACGGATGAGTCGATTCCAGTGGAACAGCCGGGGTTCAGTCATGAGTTCGCACCACGTCGTGGTGAGGACGACTTTCGAAACAATCAGCTCCTGGCATACGAAAGGAAATGCGGCAGGACGCACCGGTGGTCGTGAACTGAGTGTTGAGACGCTTGCCCATGATGCCCTGCAGGCCCATGCTGGCGCTCATAAAGCCGATGGCGACAAAAGAGAGCGCGTCCGTCCAGGCGGGGTCGCCACGCGAGCCTGCATAGCTACCCGAATGACTTTTCCAGAGTGTGAGGGCGGCGCTCATGGTGAAGAGGGTTTGGATAAGTGTGCCCAACGTCATCCACATGCGAGTCTTGCAACCGATCTTGTCGCCGATGCGTCCGATGAAGGCACCAAAGATGAAACAGACAAGGGAACACAGGGCTTGTTGGTCGGCGATGTGGAACGAATAGTCATGCGAACCATTGAAGAGACGGGCCAAGGCCAATGAAAGCTTGGAAAAGGTCAGTGAAAACGAGGGATGCGCGCGATGATGGGACGCACTTGTACACTGTTGCCTGTCTGAAAGGCACACCAAACAAATACTGCGGAAAAACACACAGCATCGCTGTGAACCATGTGCCAGAATGAATGCACACGCAAGATCGGAGGAAGACGAGAGGACGCACATGAAACCAGTCATGAAGCAGTACGCCGTCAACGGCGCAGGCGCCCGCGCTGTATCTATTTCTTCCATCAAGAACTCTCGGATGCTTCTCATCCTGGAAAGACCGTTGGCGTTGGACTCGACGTCGCTGCCGGGGCCAGTCTTCAAGTGGTCGGATGGGCCTGGCTGGGTATCCCTCTCGGAGATGGTGGGGAGCACGTCTCGCGACTTGGCCACGCCCGGTTCGAAGTCGCCAAGCTGGTCGTCGGTGCCGTCCCCTTCGTGTATCACTTCGCTCGCTGTGCTCATCGGTCGTGAATGCTGGCCGGAGATAAGTGGCGTAGCCGACGGCGTGCGACTGTGGAGGGACGGGCTCCAACCCATCGTCCTCAGCGCCCTCTGGATCAGCGGCATGAGGGGAGGAAGCGATAGTCCGACGGACGAGGCGACGGCCTCGGAGGTGCGTCCTCAAATACTCTGCGCCATTACGGCCTCGCTTCCCATCTCATACCGGCTACCGAGGTTACATACACTTGACCCTGTAACTTACGCGCGTCCATGCGCGGGTTGCAATCGTGTGCGTCAGACGAAGATCCCTGGGCCTTGGCTCGCCAGGCGGGCTGCGGCGTTTTGCAGGGGTGGTTCTTGAAGAAGTTCTTAAAGGCCGCTTTACCAACGCGCGCTGGGTCTGACCACCAAACTTTTAAACATCACACCAGGAACGCGCCAAGCCGGGACATGAAAATCGCATGGGACGACATTCGACGCGTGCGGGCATCGGACTAAGTAGGCCAGGACGGGGCCAGGAGAGAGCACGTTGTTTGGTCCAGACGTCCTTGCCAAACAACCGCTTGCGACAGGCGCGCCCTGTTCCTCGCCCGCACCCATGACAACAAATGCACCCACACCCGCAGAATGGTCGTCCAGCTACAGGACGCGCCCCAGATGCGCATCGGACACCGACTCGGACTCGGATTCCGAGCTTGGCATCGATGCCGGCCATCATGGCGGCGAAACCAACGAAACGCGCCTAGTACGTGAGCTGGATCTCTCCGGTAGACACGAGACTGTGCAGTATCGTCCAAACCCGTGGAGCATCGCTCGGATAAATGCAGCATCCCGTCCTTCCCTTCCAAAGCCACCAAGGACTCCTGCGCGCGACCGATCACCCCCAAAACCGAAACCGAAACCCAAGCCCATCGTCGAAGCGTTCAAGAGACGGGCCGTCCGCGGGCGACAGCCGATCGTATGCGACCCCAGCAACGGTGCAGGCACCGCCAATTCTTACGACACGGCAGCGGAGCACGGCACCTCGTCAGCCAACGAGTCGCGTCGGTCTTGCCAGAGACCCTTGGATGTTCCTTCTAATGCTCGCAAACGACAGGCAGGATCCACGTTTCATGCGGCCGACGCACTTGGAAAGGCACAATCTGCGCATACATCCACCTTTCCCCCCCGGGTCGACCATGCTCCCCCTCCGCTCAAGCCCCGACAGATTCTCGGCACACATCAAGCCACCCAGTCATCCCCAGCGTGCTCGATGCCATCTCGAGGCGTGCTTGGCGCTGGGGGTGCTGTCAGAAATCACGCTACGCTTTGTCACAGTTCCCCAGGCCCTCCGTCGTGTGTTCCGCTCGCAGGTAAGACCCTCTCAAGTGTCGTACTGGACAAGCGTATCGAGGTGCACCTTGTCCTCCAGCGCACATCTTGCGCCCGTCGTTGCCACCGCTCGTACCTGATCCTTCCAACCGGCCCGCAAAGAGCACCCGCGCTCTTCCTTTGGCGTCCGCGTTGCCCCGTGTTCTTGCGAGCACAGGTGAGGATCGGGGCCAGCGCCAGGAGTCAGCGCCAGGCTGGCTCTTGAATGCGCTGGATGAGGGGCTCCGTGCATCTCCCCCTTCCCCTCTAGCGAGACCCAGACCTCAGCACCACCTCGCCGGTCCCGCGCATATACGGACCCCAGAACCAAAATACAAGCGCTTGCCGTCGCCTGAACCCGCATCGCCGGTCAAGCAACAACGCGTGGGTATGCTCGGGGCTAGCGTGCCACACATCCCTGGCCCTCCTCCGCCCATGATACCTACATATGCACCCACGTCTCAGCGTCGCCCCTCTGCCTACGCTTTTGGCGACGACAACGATCCAGACGCTGCTTGGTCGACGATGGTGCGTCGAACGCGCAGGCCAGGGGCGAAGCAATCTGGGGGCTTTCGCTTGCCAATCCTGAGTCTGCCGCGGGGGACCCGGACCATGGTGCGGACCGAGCATGAGGCGAAGCGCCGTGTGATCACGTATCTGCCCCCCCCACTCAAGGCACGTCAGCCGCCAGTTGAGGATGGCATCCAGCCCGGAGTCGATGATGTGCGTGCAAACGACCGGGCTGCCGGGGTCGATGTCGGAAAAACGACCGGACTGACGGTGAAGCGGGCCCCTGCTGGTCTGCAAGCGCGAACAAAGCCGGATGAAGCGGAAGACGAAGACACCATGCGCATTTTGATGGATTCGGACGCGACGCTCGTGAACGAGGACGAGGACGTGGCCATGATCGACGTCGACGATGTCTGTGCGCAGTATCCCAAGACTCGGGCGATCATGAAAGCGGTTTGTACCTTTTCTTTTTTCGTTGTTCTGTGGGAACTGGTTGGGATGGTGTTGTTGACGTGTTTGACCATGGCTGCTCGTTTAGTAGGAGAATCGCTTGAGGAGGGCGCTCGGGTGTATCGTCGAGGTGCGGGTGTGAGCTCGACGAACTGCGAGGGTGCTCTAGATATTGCAATGACGTACGTTGGAGTTGGTGGAAAACACGTCCGTGATTGCGTGTTCGTGACCTGAGTCGGCGATGACCACGTTCTCGCGTGCGATTCCCTCGTGGTGACACTCGAGGGCCGTTTCAAGGCCATGTTGTACACGGCGCGGTGTAAGCTGGGCCCGCACAGTAGCCTTGCGTGACGCGATCAGCATACCAGGAGGAGTGCCGAACCCGCGCCGATACATAGACATCCTATGACGTCATCACGATTCGAACGGTATATATACGATGGGTCGTAGAGCACCTTCGCCCATCCTTCCTGTACTCTATATCGATCCTCTCTATAATCCGACCTACTACGCTCGTACAAGGCGCTCCTTAGCGTAGGCCGTCCAACGACGGCCTTCTGCGCCGCTCGTCTTGTCCATAAAGGGCAAGCGTGACCGAACAAACGCGTCGGTTACTCACACGCTCCTGGCAAGGACGCGTCAAACGGGTATGTCCAACAATGGCCATCAGAGTTGAACTGACACGTCTCCGCGGCTTGTTCCACGTTCGTAGCGGACAAGGACAGGCATTCGAACCCTGTCTGTGCGTTCAAACCCCATCCGTGCACTCAGCCTCGGATAAAGACAGGCCTTTGCCGACATCCCGTCCGTGCGTTTAGCCTCTCTTCGCCAGAGCCATCGTTGGCATGTCTGACATTATTGCACAGGACGAGCCCGCCTCAGATTCATTCATAGGATCTCAGTTCCTTATATTCCTCCTGAAGTAGCGTCTCACGTCCCTGCCCACACCCAGCGCCAATACAGAGCCACGCCAGCCAAAAAGAAGTCCGGGCGAGACCTGTTGTTCACGTCCACACCACTTCAAAATTACGAGTGGGAGATGGACGGTCGACGTTGGTGCCTTTGCCTGAGCTCGTCAAGGATCCGTTTAGTGGTGTCCCCACCAGCGGAGCCGAGAGTGACCGCTATACTCCATTCGTGAGTGTGCGCTACCTCTCATGGACGCTCCTTTAAAAGTGGGTTTGTTCACAGATCACCGCAATAACAGGATGGATCCCGCACATGCGCGCGATGAACACGAGTGCGAGCGGAGACACGGTGAACAACCTGATGCTGAAGCCAGATGTCTCATTGTACAATCAGGGAGAGGAATCTGCAAAGACTAATTTTGCGAAAATCGAACTTTGGATCGAATTCAAGACGAACGCTAGTGGCGTCGCATTCCGTGACCTTACCGAGGAAGAACATCGATCAGGGGTGAAACAAGACTCGTTTACGCCGCAGACGGTGGCGGGGCGCGATGCTCGTGAAGAGCTCACCCACTACACCAGCGCACAGCACAGCTTACAATTTCGGCATTTTTCTTATTCCGTCACTGTCGAAGGGGACTATGCACGGATCTCGCGGTGGGATCCCTCTGCCACAGTCGTCACGGCTGCGTTTAATTTCCGGCAGAAGCCAGAGATTTTGGCGGAGTTCTTGTGGCGGTTTGATCAGTTTAGGTTGGAAGACCATGGGCACAACCAGTCTGTCCGGCCGGCACAACTGCGCGGAGATGTGGGCGCACGGGTGAAGGAGAAATTGCAGCTGGACGCGAAGACACCATTGTTCAAATATGACGGTGGTCATGCCTGTGGACCTCCGCTGCCCTACTGTGACCGGTCGATCGCTAGCCGATGCACCCGCAGTTTTCCTGTCGTGTGGATTCTGGAATCAGACGCTGAGAATGAGGCAGGCCCGTGGTCGGAGGAGCGGGTTGTTTTCATGAAGGACACTTGGCGATATCTTTCGGACAGCTCAGATGTGGAAATCAGCTCCGAACATGAGATTTATGTACAACTGCACAAGGCAGGAACGCTGAACATTCTTCCTGGGCTGGTTGTTGGCGGGAACGTGCCAAATGGGATGCCACGAGGGCAAGAGATGGCCAAGGCGCCTTGGTTGTGTGTTCGGCAGGAGGTATTGCCGTATCAGCACTATCGACTCGTCCTCGGGGCCATCGGACGGGCACTGACGACGTTTAAATGCACAAAAGAGCTGGTGACGGGAGTCCTGGACGCTATGAAGAGTAGGATTATAGCATTATTCACACCTGGCACGGCTGACCAAGGAACCCATAGCTCACTGGCATGGGTTCAGTATTGCAAAGATATTGCATCGGGACGTCAGTGTTGGGAACATCTTGTTGACGGAGGACGGGAGGGGCTTGTTGATTGACTGGGGACTGGCGAAGTGGGTGGACGAGCAGGGGAGCAGGCGACCTGATCGTATGGTGAAGTTATTTATCGCGTATCAGCTTTACTGTTGGCTGACGAGCGCACTGCACCCAGGGGACCTGGCAGTTTATGTCGGCAAATTTACTTCAGCACCCTGGCAAGGTGCACGTGCTCGAGGATGATATCGAATCATTTTTACATGTCCTCGCCTGGATGGTCTTGCGCTTCATCCCAGCCAATGACAGTTACTCACTTTTCCACCGTGGCATAGATATGGTCACGTTTGACCAACACTATAAACCTCCGGGAGAGCATGACACTGGTGGATCCCGCAAGTATACAATGTTGTGTTCGGAGTTGTACCCTTCGATAGACTTCAAGCCCAAACGATCCACCCCTCTTTATAACCTTCTCTGGACACTGGGCTCACCATTCAAATCACTTTATACTCCTCACTCTTCAGACGAAGCACTTCAGGAAGAATACGAGAAACTGAAGCAACTTCGGGAGGAATACAAGGAACTGAGATTCTACGGACATATCTATGTGAACCACTGCGTGCACATATACAACCAAGGCGTGGAACGGTTGAAGTCTTCCTCATGGTTCATCGCAACTATCGAGGATGCACTGGCGAACAAGACCTGGCCTGCCGACGACAGCGGTGTAGCAAGCCTTCTGATAAGCTCATCATCTACGACAGAGCGCCAGGAGGCTCGAGGGATGGGTGAGCAGGACAACGCTTACTACCAATTTTTACGCTCCATGAGGTTTGTGGGTCTTTGAAACGTTCTGCGAGTCCTATGCCAGAGTCTGCTTCCAAGCAGCCCCGTGTCATGACCCCAGCCGCATCAGGGTCTAGGAGCTGATTTAGTGGCTGTATGACGATATTTGGGTAACTGTGGGAGTGTCGTAGAGAATTTTAACTCAGATGACCACCATCCTGACGTGGTCTCCGTTTCTATCAGGATTGGATAGATGTTTGATGATTTCTGGAGTGCACCCATGACTGAATCAAACGTCTATCCAAGCCTGATAGAAATGGACATTACATGGCACTGTACCCGTACTTGACGCCAAACAATTAAGTAAATTATATAGATCAAATTAAATTAAATCGTAACTTACATGTTCTGCAGCACGTGATGAGCCGGTCGACAAATTTCTGGAAAACGATCCTAGGCCTGCACGATCAGAACGCAGCTATGGACTCTTCATAGCACTCAACCCAGGTAAACGACAATGGAAAGGAGTGACTAGCTGCTAATGTAAGTATATCAAGTCCTTTTGACTGACTCTCGCCCTGAAGAGGCTGACGCTGTAGTACATGTATTGTCTCCCGAACACCGAGTCTCGGCTTATGATGATTGTTCTGCCGGAGACTTTTTTCGACGCTGCGGCGGTGTACTGTATCGGGGAAATCTCGAGCAAGCACCACCCTTGACGGCCCAGAGATATCGACCATGATTTTGGTATGGTATACCGCTTGCAGTTCGGCATGGATGGTCGTGGATACTTTACAGCTGCTATCTTTGTTATTGCCATCGCGCGATTTCTTCGACCGGTTCTGCATCATCTGGGGTTTGTGCTCGTCCGGCGATGCCGGGGGGCCCCTGAGCCCGCGACAAAACGCCACCACTTCCCTGCGACTTTGGCAGTCAACTCAAGCAGCCCCCACGCCCGACGAAGCCCACCCGCGACCCACAATGCAAATCGGTGAGGACCCTTTTGGCCTGCAAGCAATGTTCCAGAACAATGGCCCCACGTTGCTGGGCCGACACGTGTTGTGGACCATTACGGTCGCAGTATAAAAAAAGGGGGGGTTGGCCCCCCATCCCTCACACACGCTCATCTCCCAACCCCTTCCATACTCCCTCCATGAGCGTCGCCGGGCCCTCCCAACGTCGGCCTCCCGCTTGGCGGGCCAAAGCCGCGCCCAAGGAAAACGTCCGAGGCACGAGCGCTTACGAACGCGACCTGCTCGGACTGCTGGACCAGCTCAGCCTCGAGGAGCGGGACGAGTTCCAGACGTCGCTGCTGCGCAGAATAAGCGCTGGCGGGCGGCTGTCGGATCGCGAGGTCGCCCTGAACGATTTGATTCAGCAGGCGCGCGTGCTCGAGACACTTGACCAAGATCGGATGCTGGCAGAGCGGATCGCTGCTCAGGAGGACTCGGACGTGGACGACTGGGAAGTCCCAGAGGCGCCGTGGGGCGCCAAAGGTAAAGCCGACCCGCAGGGGTCGTCATGGGGGGCGGACGTGAACGACTGGGCAGCCGACGACCGGGGTGAGGCTGAAGCTGACCCACCAGCACTGTCATGGGGTGCGGACGAAGAAGAGATTGACGAGACACCACAAGAAGCGACTCAGTCAAAGAATAAGAGGTGAGCGTGCTCGCCACTCTCGCTCGAAACTGGTTGAGGGAGCATGGATGTAAGGAGGAAGCGAAAGAAGAAACGCAGACAACATGGAGAGGTTGGACAAAGCCCACAGATCCCGGACGTACTTCCTCAGTCAAGCGACAAGAGGTGAGTGGATTTTTCCTTCTCCACTCGGAGTGTGTTGAGTGAAGGTACGCCTCAGCACGGTAAACGAGCAAACGGGTAACCAACACACCGGGCTGACATGGTCCACAATAGCATACAGTCCACATTCCCCGTTCAATGCCAAGGAGTAAGTGTGCTTACCGTTTCCATTCAAATTCGGCTGAGGATGGTACAACTAAGGAAAGACGCCAAAGGGAAGGGTAAACAACATCCTACTTCACCCCTTGGGAAAACGGGGGATCCCCGTCCCCTACATTCTCCATACCATTACCCACGGCCACTCAGTTCAATAACTATTGGCCATGTTATTCCTCTGTCCAATACCAAGGAGTAAGTGTGCTTGTTGCTTTCATTCAAAATCGGCTAAGGATGGTACACCCAAGGAAAGACGTCAAGGAGAAGGGTAAACAATATCCAGCTCCGCCCCTTTGGAAGACGGGGGATCCTCTTCCCCTACATTCCGTATTTTACCCGCAGTCACTCAGCTCGGCAACTATTGGCGATGTTGTACCAAAGACAATGAAGGTCAATCGGTGGGTTCACACTCGAACTTGGCCACATCTGTATTGTATGCTGAGATGTCGGCGCTGGCAGCCCAACTGGCCACGATTGCGTGATTTGTCAAGATCCGATTTACGAAACGGAAATCGCGTCCCCCTGCGGTCACTACTACGACATTGGCTGCATCACAGATCTATTCAAGGCTGCAACTCGAGACGAGACACTGTTTCCTCCTCGCTGTTGTAGGAAGAAGATTCCGTTTGCTCAAGTCCAACCCCATCTCCCCCAGGCGCTCATCACGACATTCCAGGAAAAACAAGTCGAATTTGGTACCCTAAAACGCGTCTACTGTTCCTCTCCCACATGCAGCCGATTCTTGGGACCGCTGTCAGAAACCGATTCTACGAGAAAAATGTATACCTGCCCTGCACGGGGGTGTGGAAGACGGACATGTGCCAAATGCCGCGAGCAATATACCACCGAACGGTCACATGTCTGCCGCCTTGATGCGGGGGCCACTGAAGTCCTTCAGCTCAGCCATGACTCTGGCTGGGCCCGCTGTCCAGGTTGTTCGCAAATGATTGAACTTGACTTTGGTTGCTTCCACATGACGTGCCGATGCCGAACCGAATTCTGTTACCTCTGTCGCGTGCTATGGAAGAAGTGCAAATGTCGACAGTGGGACGAGGATCGGTTGTTTGCAGCTGCCGAACGGAGAGTGGATGCACAGCTTGGGGCGAATCGGGAACAGGACGCACGGCCCGCTGCTCGACCACGGCCTGCTGCTGTTGTGGAGCACAACCCCTTTGCGATTCTTGACGAGCCCCCGGCAAACCCTGCCCTGATCCAACAGCGTAACGAGGAGCATTTGTTTCGAGGTCATAATACCATTGCTGCGACACGCAATCCCTTCGCAATACTTGACGAACAACCAGAAAATCCCGTGGACACCGACCTAGCACGGTGGCCGGCACTGGCGCCGACAGCTACTCTGACCCGGTCTCCGACTCACGTCCCGAACACCTGGACCACTGTTGCGCGAGCACGCCGCACCACGCCGACCCTGGTTGCGGCCATGAGACCGCCGATCAACACGGCCGCAAATGCATACACGCCAAGCTCACCGTCCGCACCGACCTCAACGCCCGGACAAGCCTACCGGCCCAGGTTTTCATCGATCAGTGAATCCATGCGAGAAGGTCTGATCCGCGAGATGATGGAAATGCTGAGACTGGACCACGACTGCGACCACTTTCGATGGCAGTACCAAGAAGGCAGTGGACGCTGCGAGAGTTGCGGATCCCATCTTTCGCTGTATCTCTTTGTGAGTGACGTCTTTGGGCATGTGAGCTCGGGACTGATAGGTGCCCGTTTGTAGCGTTGCCAGGATTGTGAGATGCTGGCGTGCAATCGGTGCAGACGCAACCGTCTTTGAGCTGGACGTGGTGGACCCGAGCCTCGTTGTATTACCTTGGTTGTACAGTAGACTTCCGAATTCCGCTGCCGATCTCCGAAATCACCGGCATCGTCCGAGAGGGTGACTTTATCTGCAATCGCTGCGATCAAATCTCTCCCTCCCTCTCTTCCCCGACCGTCCACCATGGCAAACGTCTACGTGAGCATCCCCCGCCCGTGCACGCATCCACTGCTGACCCGAGTCTCAGTTCGACATCACCATCAACAACGTCGCTGCTGGCCGCATCGTATTCAAGCTTTACGATCACATCGTCCCGGACACAGCCAGGAACTTCCGCGAGCTCGCGACGGGTCAACACGGCTTTGGTTACGAGAACTCCACCTTCCACCGCATCATCCCCAATTTCATGCTTCAGGGCGGGGACTTCACCAGACACAACGGCACGGGTGGCAAATCCATCTATGGCGAGAAGTTCAAAGGTCTGTCGTCGTGCTCTTTGCCTCGTTCGCCGGGAAAAGTGTCTGAAGTGACTCGGAAAATACTATAGACGAGAACTTCAAAGTGAGGCACGAAAAGCTCGGCTTGCTCTCGATGGCCAACGCCGGCAAGAATACCAACGGTTCCCAATTCTTCATCACCGTCGCACTGGCCGATTGGCTCGATGGGAAACACGTCGTGTTCGGTATGTCGCTGCAATATGAATCCTTCATCTGTTGACTTGACTCGACGTATAGGTGAGGTCATATCGGGCTATGACGAGGTTGTCAAGAAGATTGAGAGTTACGGGAGCCCGAGCGGGACCCCCAAAGCCACAATCAAGATCGCTAAATCCGGCACCGTTTGAATGGGATCCAAAGTGGAGGGGGAAGGGGAGAAGTACAAATGTTTCTATCGGCATCCACCTTGTACAATGTCAACGTTGTTTTGTGAGCTACGCGCTCGATGAAAGATCCTTGTCGGTATTTCAGACGCCCCGCTACCACCAACGATCTTTTTCCATCGGATCTCGCCTAGCTAAACACGTCCTGGGCAGATCCGGCGGACAGGAACCATATGTGCCACGTCTGGCAACGTCAAGCCTCGAAACACCGGCTGTGACACATCTCTGGTGCGCCCGTTCACGGGTTCCACGAAAGCATCACTCATCATTCATGATGACACGGTGGCGGGCCGGCCATGGCAAACCCGGTTTTTTCTGGCTGAACATTTTATTTTCGTCCGCGTCTGATCCGACAAAAACCGCAGCCGTCGGACGCCAGATGGCAGGTGCGCAAATCACCACTGTCGTCTTGCCCTTTTTTTTTCTTTGCGTAACGTCGCTGGCGGCCCTGAACCCCGAGGAGGCCTTGGACTCGCCAATGCCATCCTGTGCTTTCGTTTTGATGTGTATGGAATCCCAGGGGATTGGAGATCCAAGGAATTCAGTGCCGCATAAAGCAAGAATGCAAAACGCGGAACCGACCAGGTGCCCCCCCTCGCCTCCACCTTTTTCTTGGCCACCGATAGACGAGATCAGATCGGTCGACGAACCTGCCGGCGGCGCGTGCATACGTAGCGCTTTGAAAAACCCGCCCCAAGGGCCGCCCATTTCGACGACCACCGTAGGCCTTCTTCCCTGATAACAGACAGAGACGCGACAAGAAAAAAGCGTCAACGTAAAAAGCGAGATCGAGACGGTCCGACACTTCCAGCAGTCCCCCCTTTCCCACCAGCACGCACGCTCGTCACGTCGTGCTTCCTTGCGAGCGCACCGCACTTGACGAAAAAGGAGCCGCAGCGAGAAGCAGGATCGTACCGGTGCCACAAGGTGTTGGTGCGGCGCTCCGTCTACCCTGTCAAAGTGAAAGCTTCCCGGACGTCTTTCTCACGCACCCACGTCGACTTCTGCACTTCGTCTTCGTGTCGGAGAAGACCTCTGACGGGCGTCGCTCAAAAAAGGGTTCGTCTGAGTAATCCGGGTTCCCGGCAGGTCTGAAACTCGAAGACCGTACGGACGCCTCGGTGGCTCGTGCCGCGGCCCGCGCGCTATGCCTTGCGTGGACATGGGTCGGATTTCCGCGTTCCGTTCCCCGTATATCACGACCGCACTGCTGCCCTCCAAGAGCGTCAGGCCATGGCCCTCGCGTCTGCGATGGCAACGTCGACGCCCACGAAAATCCAATGACACGGTCCAACAGATTTCTGAGGAATTGCTTTCAACCGACAGTAGCGCCGGACAAGCAGTCGACACTTACTCGACTATTGGTTGTATGATTCCATTGAGAGAACGAGGGACCCGCACTGCCTGCGAGCATGCGGCCAGCAATAGACATCTTTGGGAGAATCGTCACACCACTCACCCGTGTTAGGTGCCGGCTATCGTTGCTGCCTGTTGCACTTGCCCCAACAAAAATTCTCCACAACCATCAGCATGGACGCAAGACGTTTATTCCCACCGCCTCCGTACTGAAATGTACTGCAAATATATGTCAAACGAGTATTAATTCACACCAACGTGTCACGGACAAGTTACTTGGGAGCGAGACGTCAATGTTCCAAACCTGGGTTCAATGCCTTGACAACTTTCAACTGTTCTTTTCTTCTTCTTTTTGATCGAGGTGTTGACGCAGCAAGACTGCGTGAAGAGTAGTATGAACTGCGGTCATGCTGCGGGGCGCACAAGATAAGCTTACGTCGCTCGATGTGTCCATGAAACGGTTCCCGATGCAAGTTTCAAAGAAAGTGTCAGGGAAGAGAAGTGGTCACGCGATTTTGGCCCTCCTTTTCCCCGCTTGACCTCCAGACCTATATCGTGAAAATCATGGCTGGGTGCGCGGAACCTGCAGGCAGAGAGCCTGGCTACTTGAGCCCTTCTGGGAGTTAGAGAACCTCTTCCAGTTCCTAGATCTACAAGCTATGCATTGAAAAATTGTCCGCAAGGACACCGTGCGAAAGCGCAGACGGCCCACCCTATTTTGTTCGGTCTGCATGCACGTTCATATGCTCGACCCTGTTCTGACATGCATCGTCTCCACGGAGATTACAAAGGATTTCGAGAGGCTCCCGTCATGGCGTGATGTGGACGCCCCTTGACCGTGTTCAGCATTCGTGCGTCGTGCCGACGACAGTGCAGAAGGTTCTCACTATCGGCGGAGTTCGTGTCGCTCCCTGCACTCGTCGAGCCATGCGAACGCTTGCATTTTTGTAGCAACTGAGGAAGTCTTCCTAGCGGCAATCTCATCCTGGGTGTCATCCTGAAACTTGAGCAGGGATTCTTTAAAGGGGGGGGGGGGGGGGGGAGAGGAAGGTTGCGCCGGTCTGTGCAGAGGTGCACCTGTGAAAACAAACTCGTGATTCAGAGCGGCCAGACTCCCAGAACTAAAATTTCTTCCCACACCCGAGAGGCGGCGGCAGCGCCTCGCCACCAGAGAGACCGGCATGAAGGCTTAGTGCCGACGACGAACGCAGCACCGTGCGTCATTGATTGAATGTAAAGGAAAATGGCATAGTAGATAGGTCCATGTATGACCCACGCGCTAGAAGCGGGCGGGTCGCAACTTGCGCAATCGAGGGTGACGTGCTCGTTGAGACATGCGTCGCTAGCACTGGCGAATGGTCAGGGGCACGCTTGCGAGTTGCGTCGTCGACTAGCCATGTTCGGAGCCGTTGACCGCGCTTTTTCCTGCGCGAGCTCAACCGGATCTTGGCGTTCGGGAACAGGACTTGGAAGAACATGGGTAACCGAATATGTTTCTCTAGTAAGGCTTTGCAAAATGGCTTTACAGAAACAAAAAAAAAAGCGTCGTGAAATTGTACCAATCACACTGACATCCCTTCGTTGGTGTTGATAGATCGGTGCCGGAGAGGTACGGGGCGAGAGCAGACCGTCGCGGGATGTTGGTAGAAGTTCCCAGCTGGCTCGCGGGACGATCATGGCGGTATACAAGGAACCTTATTACGCTCGGTACAGACCCTAAGCAAGGGGCCTGGACCCCCGCCACTACCTGCCAGACTTTACCCAACCCACCGCCACTGGCAGCGGTGCGTCGTCCTTTCTCCCTGTCCCCCTCCCACCTTGTTTCGTTTCCTTGTCACTCCCGCCCTACACGCCGCAAAGCAGAAAGTGTTGAAGACAGGTTGCTCGTCATCCGCAACAATGGTTGCATCCCGAAAGTTCAAGTTCGTCTGCACCACGACCGGTCCCAGTTATACTACAGTAACTTGTACCAGCACGAGAAACCTGGGGTGGCACACGAACGGTTCGTCCCTCCGGTCCACAAAGTCAAGAGTCTGCCCCCCTCCCCATGCCCCTGCCCCCAGTACTATCACCACGCTTCCCGCGATCAGCTTCTATTCATGTCCGCTTTCCCCCTGCGGGCCTTACTGGGCACTTTCAAAACCGATCGCCTGCGAGGGAAGAAACAAAGGACACGCCAGGAACGTCGCGGCGTTCTTTGATGCCCACCCTCCCTTTCCAAGAGTAGTCGCCGCCTCTCCTCTTCCTCCCTTTTCCCCAGGGAGCCGGGAGATCGCAAGACCGAACCGTGTCTTGTGCCATACCCCTCTCAGACGCCCAGCTCGCCGAGACGATCGTAAAAAAAAAAAAAGCTGGTGGACAGGATGGAGCCCGCAGGCAGCTCTTCTTGCGGCTGCGACCAAGTAGGGCTTGAATCAAGTGACGCTCTGGCCTGGGACACACGGCGTGGAGCTCTCTGCACTAGGGAACCCCCTTCCCTTCTGACCTCAAGAAGGCCCCAGCTAGGCGAAGGAAGACACTCACAAAGTACCGTTCACCGTAATGCTTGGTTTGGTCGCACCCCGGTGGGCGGTCGTGGAGGCCCTCTACCATATGTCCAAACACATCCTAGTGGACAGGGATCACCGCGGCGAGCAAATCCGGGTCGCTCTCCATTTCGAGTGCACACAGCCTCCCCATGCAGTGCGAGGGCGGGGCACCGACCATGTGGGGTAAAAAAGGGTCGGGGGATGTTAATAAATTGCATTGATTATGATTACTCCACGACGTTCCTGCGTGCGCCTGGTGCCAAGTTTCTAAGCTACAGATAGTGGAAGGCGTTCCACCAAAGGGCATGACTATATTACAATACGCTGCGCACAACACAAGATCAAAAAAAGAAGCTTACACACTCCGTCGGTCGTTCGGTCGTTAGAGGGGGTTGAGAGGACATGAGCCAGATGGCGAGGCGTGTTTTCACCTGGCGAGGATACTGTCGAGCACGTCTTTACGGACGTGTGGCCGAAGTGTGAGCTGACAAGGGAACGGATTCGGGTGGCTGAAGAAAGGCGTTTTAGAACAACGTTCAAGAAACCCGAGGACACTCAAGCACGCACTCGGTAATGCCATTCGTGAACGTCGCATCAAACGTAATGTCGTTTCCATCCGCATCCTTGGCGAGATTAAAGTCGAGCGTGGCGAGCATCGTCGCGATGGCACTCCAGATAGATGCATCTGCGCTGTAACGACCTGGACAACGTTAGAGGTATGAATCGAGAACGCGACGTCTCCAGGGTGACCTACCCGGACATTTGCGCCGCCCAAATCCAAAGACGAAATCGAAGGGGTTGTTGTCCGTCAACATCCCGTCTGCGTCCAAGAACCTCTCAGGCAAGAATTCTTCTGGACTAGGGAATCGAGCTTCGTCGCGCGATATTGCCCTGGGACGGACAGTAAGCGATTTTTTTCGCAACAGCCGTAGGCGTAGAACATACCAAGAGTTTACTACGACGGTTGCGCCTGATCAAACGCTCACTCAACCTCACAAGCACAAAGTACACTCACAAGGGGGACATACCTTTCGGAATGTAGTAGTTGTCGTAGATATCGTCGCGAGTGACTGCGTGCATGACTTGGGGAAGTGTTCAGATACGTTTTGAAAGGGGGATTTGCTGTCTAGCACGAACCTAGAGGCACAACCGGTCTCCATCTGAACGTTTCTCGCACCACCGCGTCAACATACGTCAGGGACAGTCTGTCGTCCCACTCGGGCAGCCTGTCAGTACCCACGACAGCATCGATTTCTGCCTGAGCACGCTTCCATACGTGGGGGTTCTTGACCATCGCGAGCGTAAATACCAACAATGTCGAACTCGTCTGTACGTTCCATGAGCGATCTGCCGTCACTAAAGGGCCAGGCACAGACCGTTTCTGCAGACACTGTATAAACCAATGATGAGATCCGGTCCACATTCTGTTTCGCATCTGAAAGATCTTACCAAGGAAAGCCGTCGCAGAAGCATGCTTGAGGGCCGTTTCATACTCGGAACGATGTGTGCCATCGAGTTTCTCCATCCTGACGATGTGATCCGACACCATGGCAACGTTCACGTTCTCCTCGGAATCCTATGACCATGTCTGAATGATCGTGTTGCTTCCTCGCTTACCCATGACTTACCATGCGGTTCTGCACGTATTGGAACGGCGTCTCGACAATCTTGTTCCGCCATGCATACGCCTCTTTTGCCTCCTGTTTGATCCGTTGACACGCCCCGGGAAGCCAGTCGGGCACATGCAGTACTTGGGCGAGTGATATAAGCGGAACGTGTGCTTCGATCAACCACGCACTCACAGAAAGGGAAGGCCTTGACGAGGACCGCTTTCGCGGGCGCCATTCCTGGCACGGATGCCTGGAGATAGCTATCCACGATCGACACCATAGGGTCATTTCGGGCTCTCGGTTCGTAATCGTACACCGCAGACATGGCAACAGAGGAGGCGAACCTGAACGTTCCGGGACCGTCACGAAAGATGAAATAAAACACGAGCGTGTCACATTTGCAGTGCACTTACGTGGCAAAGTGGAACGGATATGCGACAGGGTCGTCGATCATGTTCAAGGTCAATTCTCTGGCCCTTTGGAGTTGCATCGCGCGGAAGCTGACGGCGGCGTCGGCACGGAACGTCTGCTGGAATATGCGCCGACACAATCGCCAGCGCTCGCCATATTGCGAAAAGATAAAGTTACAATCGTGTCCATAGCTAGAATGGTGTCGATCATTCTACCCCCATTCGACAATCCTGAGAGTACGGGGGGAACTCACGGTTCGACAGTCGAGATAAACGGTCGATCGGAATATATTCCAGATCGTTTCTCCAGCAAGTCCGTTGCGACAGAGGTCGAGTTCAGGACGATCACGTCGGTGTCCAGCTGCCGAACGTACATGATATCACCTGGGAGGGACGCTCAGAGACAAGCGCAAGCGTTCCGCGAGGAGCGACTCACCGTACTTGGCCCGCCATTCCGTGTACGTCACCCACGGTACCTGAGTGTTCAGGGAGAGGACACTCCCGATGAGTGGGAGCGGGGTAGGACCAGGGGGGAGTGGAAAGCCCTTCCTCCTGTCGCGACGCTGTACGGTGCGCCGAATGACGACCAGGGTCACGACGAGGAGCAGTGCCAGCGCTACGGGTCGAACTGTGGAGGCGGGCCACTCCATCATTAGGCACAATCCGGAGGCTTGCTGGGATGGGATCAGCTGGCAGGCGCAGCAGCATGACGACCCTCGGTTATAAAGCATCGGGAGTAGCGTCCACGACGAATCTGGTACTGGGTGATAGAAGCGTTCATTAGGACAAAAACAGCGCGGGTACGTCAGACGGCCAAGGGATGTGAAGGCGGGCCACGTTAGTCAATGGCCATCGCAAATTTTCTCAGAGGAAAAGCAAAGGTCACCTGATGTACGTAAGGTGCACAAGGCGATCGGGTGCGTCTCCGATTTTCATGGATGCGCGCCTTGTTCGACCGGGCATTTGATTTTTAGCGTCGGTCTGAGACTGCCACCGGTGGCGATTATTTTACTTTAATTTTTGTATTGACATTCAATTCATCGATCTGGACGACGCACTTCGTCTCACAAACGGTGTCGCAATTTTGCCACTGGCGGGTGACATGGCGGGTTGGAGACTTGCTCGCTTGACAACAACGGGTTTCTGATGCGACCGACGTGGCTAGCAGGGACCGCACACGTGGCCAAGAGGGCCTGAGCGCAGCACTGGTCGTCGCTCTAGCCGTCGCCGACTGCGCGACAAAACAGGGCGCAACGCGGACCGTCGCGAATTCCCACTGGGCGGTGGGAAACGACCTAGTGTTTCAGCTCGGTCTTGGTACGCGTCGGAAGAGATATGGACAATCGCGCACATCGATAGGAAGCCCACTGGTTTGACCGCGTACGCTCCCGCGCTGTTCAGTGGAGGCGAAGAGGGCGAGGGGACGAACGCGCCCACACCCGACATTTGGAAAAACTCTATTTGCACCCACATTCCGGTGCCTATTGCCATACATGGTTAGCGAAACGAACATGCGTACGGGGAAAGCCCGGGTTCTGATTATCGATCGGGATCCGAGTGGACCCTCATACACGTACGTTAATGTCGGTACTCTGCTATGCCTCGTGTTCAGGGGACCTTGAGGCTTAAGCTGTCCTTATCTTGGAAGCGATATATGACCCCTTCTAAAGCGAGACAAGGCTAGTGGGACTTGCGGTGCAAACCTTGCACCACCTGCAAACGACGCGAGTGTTGCCCAAGACCACTTTCATGTGCATCTGGGGAGAGTCACTGGCATCTGGCGAGCGCTTAGATATGATGTGAGACTGGCAGTGGCATTCACGCGCGGATCCCAAATTCGGACATCGAGCAAGGGTCAAGAATGGAGAAGTCATGAGGTGGACATGTTGCCAAAACGCCTTCATGCAATCGCGAAACGAGCTGGCAACTCGGCTCTGTACGTATGCGGCTCGCCGGATCCAGATCGGTTGCAATCAGTGAGAGGTCGACTGGACTGTTAGTAACGACGTCTGACGGGAGCACATCGCCATCGAGCATCCCGCCCAGGCTAGTTTTGTCATCCTTTTATTTATTTTTCCCTTTTCCTGCACGCCCACAACGCCACATGTCTTCAAGTTTGGATAGATTCGTTTGTGAGGCCTTGAGGCCCCAAGCGCACTGGCGAAAGGTCCCCACGACAGAGATTGATGGTGTCGCACACATCTTACGAGAACGGCAAAGTGCCAACTCAAATGTGTACCTCACCTTTCTTCTGCTTCTGATTCTCTGCGCGCGAGGCGGCCTTCGCGCTGACCACCGGGTGTGATGAAGCACGACGATACATGTTTCACTCTGGCACTTCCATCGGCATTCCATGCACGGCTAGCGCCACCACACCAGCGATGCAAACAAGATATGTGAGATCGATTTCCCCTACCACAAGGCCGTTCGGAGGTTCTGAAACTGCCGTGCGCCGGACCGTATCTGACCTTCATGTACCTGTCTCATATGTACCCGAACAGAGGTCGGTGAGTCGTGCGCGCACACGATATCGAACGCTCCGAGGCCGTCTCCGCCAAGCGCTGGCATGGCGCCACTGGCATATCCGCCACCAACCCGTTCCATTTGAAACCCTTCCCCGAGGGATGCGCACAATGCACACCGGTGAACAAGATCCAGAATACCCGAGCTGTAGCTGACCGCATGGTCGGTTGAGGCAAGGCCAAGCCTGTCGACCTCCAGGCCACTCTTTTGGTTACCACCGATGGCGCAGAGAAGCCACCAGGCGGCGGATCGCTATGCATGCTGTGGTAACAATGCTGACCAACCCGACACACAAGCAAATGACCTTGTCTCACCGTTGTGGGGCCATGGCGCGGGCGTCGCACACGAGCTCGTCACTCGCTGCGGCGCTCAGCAATCACGTTCAGATGTACACAAAAAAAAACATATATTAAAAGAATACCGGGCGTGACGGCATTTTTCCGATTGCAGCCGTCTAGGGCGCTGGGAACGCTCGTATGTTTTGCAGGAGAGAACCTACTTTATAACGTTCCAGTGGCACGATCCGGGTTTGATCGGTATCATCGGACCCGGACGGCCGCGCCAGACAAAGAAGGGCTCTCTCCTCATCAAGATAAGGAAAATGCAGTTAGCCCTAGTCAACCAAAAAAAGACATCACTAGTGCCCGGAAGTGCCCGACGTATTCACGATCGGAAGCGGGAAAGGGTATCCAGACAGCGCAAACAGGTCTAGGTGGCCCCATTGGTCTGCTGGGGTCTTTCTGGGAACGTTCCCGTGCACTGCGTAGGCTTCCTGTTGAACATGGACGTACATTTTAGGCTCTCTCCAGCAGAACATTGGACTGCTTGCTGTGGGGGCGATCCTCGTCGCACGAACATGTTCATTTATTATTATTATTATTATTGAACACTCCCTGGCGCGCCATCATGCCAAGACAGGAAATCCTGGCTGGAGCGCCACCCGGTCTGCTATACAGAGCTAGTCCAAACGGTTCGCCCGGGCCCCATCATCTCCCATGTACACCGACGGAAGCCCTGACTTGGTCACTAATCCTGCCAATGACGCCGGGATCGCGGAAGCTGTACGCGCTGCGGTGGCGCTGGTGAGCATCATGATTCTCGTATAGAGTCCCACGTAGCGAACGCACACCCCGCACGACCTCTCACGAGTCGTCCTTCCTCATACCACTGGGTGTTCAGAACGTGCCGTCGCTGTCGTCGTCGTGCGGCCTCCAAAACGCACACTTTGGGTCTATCCCGAGAGAGCGTGCATCATATCCGAGCCTGTTCTTGGCGTGGCCAATGTTACGTGTCAGAAGACCAGATCATTTGCCTCGCCTGCCAGCGGGGATAATGATGTACTTGTTGATCATGCGACCACGCCAGACAGCGCGTCGGTGTACGACCCCCATCCCTTCCCAAGTGACGTCGGCGCCAGCTCGCTGGTATAATCACGTTCTTGGAGGGGTTGCAACTTGCCGTTTCGGTTGTAGGCTATAGACTTGGTAGACTATGTAACCGTATGGGTAAGGCCAACCCAGGGGTACTTAGTCGAGCCCCTTGTCGTCAGGACCCTTTGTTGCCATCTTACGGGAGGCGTGTCTTACAGCAATCCCCAAGGTCAAGACGTCAACTAACTCGTTGGCAGCCGTCAAGCAACGCATAAAAGCCATGATCCGACTCACATTAGAGCCGTAATGGTAATAATTACCGCTGCCATGGGCAACGTCAAAAGAAAAAAAAACATACTTATATATCACACACGCTGACACAAGGAACACTCCATGGCGCGAGTCGTTGGCAAACCAAGCCAGGCAACATAACAGGCCCGCGCGGACTGCCCGCCATTTGCCACCATCGCTTGACACCGGCACCAAACCATAGAAACGACGTTCATATCGCAACACGACACGAACAACAATTCGGACAGGGAACAAGAAGTAAAATAGTCAATGAGACCACAACCACAGGAAAGAAACAAAGTTCGAGAGGAGCAGACCATAGTATCCATGCCGAAAAAAGCACCAATGAAAATAATCAAGGTCATCACTCGCGCTCACATTTCTGTGAGGGGTATATAGACACACTGAAACAGTCCAGCCCATGCACGGAGATCACGAACGGTCAGGATGAGAACCTAGTCCACGGATGTCTATCTTCATTCCATACTTTTTGTCCCAGACATTGCACCACCTACCGTGCCTGTGGCTGTGTGCATCTACGCGATGAGGAGACCCAAAAAGACGGCAGCCGCCATGCTCATGCCGACAGGGATGTAGTTGACAGCAGCCGCGTTCCTGTGCGTAGAAGTCGACGACGAGGAACCAGCGGTGCTGGTTGCAGTTCCGGATGCCCCGGCGGAGGATGCGGGATAAGGAGAACCTTGTGCCCGAACTGAAAATGAGGAGGAAGCATAGATCTGCAAGACAGCCGTCCGTTGAGCGCGATACGATTCCAAGCAAGACAATTGTGAAACACAAACGCACGTCAGACATGTTTTGAATGTTGGCAAGCGAGATAGTCCACGAGTCCGAGACAGACAGGCTTGACTGCTGTTGATTGACACTATAAGAACAGTCATAGTTGGGGATGTCCGCTATCAAGGCCTGCGGAGCATTCAGGATGGTAGAATTAGAGTTGGTCAGGCTAGTTCGGTCGTCCCGGTTAACCTCGGACATTCACATGCAACATAGAGAACATGAGGACTGACACAACAGTGTATGATGAGTAAGGAGACGAGTCGCAGGTCCAGGCAAGGTTATTTGTGGAGCCAGCAACTAATGGAAGCCAAAAGAAGAATGAGCACAGGATGCAGGTGCATCGCGGTGTTATTCAGAACGTACCCCACCAAGAGTTGGGGCCAGGGTTGGTGATGGTGAGCTGAGCAGAGGCAGCGGCAACAAAGGCCGCAGCGGCGAGGATGCGATGACCGAACATGGCGAAGGACGGTGGGGCAAAGGAGCGAGAGAGAACGAACGACAGAGCGAGGCTGGTGCAAAAACAAGAGTCGACGACAAATACAAAACTCGACTGACCCCGTTCGAATTTCATTCTCCGCAAAGTCAGCCTCGGTAATGCGGCACTACGGAAAAGTCTGCCCGCCCAAGTCCAAATCGAATACAAATCAGACTTGGCCGCGGGCACAACAGCACGGCCACGCCTCCAAGCGCGTCTCTGATTGAACGAACAGGGTTCTTGGCAGTGGTGAATACGGGACATGTCGCCGAGCATGTACGGTGCACACATGGGAACAGGCATGAAGATGACCCTCTCTGGCGCAGCATGTGTACAATTTTGAGGCAAGTTGGACAGTTTTTCATATAGCATCAGCGTGACATCGATATGCTTGCACACAACGTCCTTCCGACCCTCGAACAGCAGTGCAATCGGCGGACAATCGCGGCACACATACACAAAGTCCGTCACAACTACCCTTCGAGAGATTCACCAAGCCATACAAGATTGAACGACAGTGCGCGAGCCTGACAGACCAGGGACAAAAGAAAGGTGGGGTGGCTCGTAATCGGGTCCTTGCTCAAGCTAAGTACTTCCGACACCAGTTTACTGGGATCCCACGCGCAGGGTTGTTGATGCCGCATCGTGCACGCCCTCAATACCGTGATTGGTGTGCGAGGGGCTACCGATTCATGCGAGTCAAGCAAACTAGCGTTGAGATTTAACACATATCTGCTAGGATGGTAATAGAGCACCCATCCAGACCCGAAACAACATCCTTGCGGGAACGCTAAGATAGACATCCGGATGATTCAGCAGCTGCCGAGGCGGGCGGCGAACGGAAGAGGCCTGAATTATCGGGTGGCCAGAACTCACCATCAAGCTACGAAACTGCCTTCCCGAGTTTCGGCCCTCCCTCGTCCGAGGCTACTACGTGAAAAGGACGGCGAGTGGAGAAACTTGCCCAACCTTCAGAGCGTTCGCCGGTCCAGCATGGCTCCACAAGGAACAGAACGACTACGTTCAAGTCTGGCCCAAGCTGCCGAGGCCACCTGTTCGTTGTAGTCGTGCTGCAGGGTGGGTCAGTTGGAAGCAGAGACCGTAAGCGCTAGAGTCTCGGAACCTACGCTTGGGGCGCCGAGCGATGGTCGTCGCATCTCACTGGAAACATGCACGGTGGGAGGCAGTGGTGTGGATGTAGCGAAAGAAGAAGAATCGTGCTCACGCTGGAGCATCTTTCGGGCTCGCTTGGTATCCTCGTTGAAGCAGACCGCCGCTCGTTGGGTTCATGAGGTGACAATCGGAGACCCTGGCCCGAATAACAACACCAGTACCGCAGTTTTTCTCCAGAACTCGAACTACCTCGGGTTCAGTTTTCATCAAACCAAGAAAACTTGCGAGGTTGGAGTCGATCTCGTTGGCGTCGTCCATCTATCGCACGCTGGTGCAGGGTCAACAGAACAACCTTGCAACCGCGTGGCCAGATGCACCAAGTCTGCAGATACATTGGTCGGAGTTGGTGTACGTTCTACCAAGGGTGCTCGTAGTAGACTCCTGTGGGTTGTGCCGTGATAGGTACGTGTGTATTGGTAGGATAATCAACGCGACAGCTCTTTCCAAAAAAGAAAGGAAAGGAAAAACACTATGGTGCTGTGACGATAGAAGAGTTTGCAACCAATTTCACTTGTTGGCTATCCTCGCCTTCAGCCTTCTCTCCGCCATGTCCTCGCTTTCCATCGTCACCACTTCAAATGCGTCTTGGCCGCCCACAAAAGAACCAAAGAATGGCGTAGCCGGACTCAATGTTGACGGCGTACGGGATGAGTAGGTGAGCGCAGGAGAAATAACGGCTGGAGACTTCGGACCTTCCTTGATTGTCGAATGTTGCTCGTTAAGCTGGGAGGACTTGTTGTAGATCTGTGATGCAGGCGAAGGGCGGAAGTGTGCGGCCTTGTCTCCCTCATGGTATCCTTGCGCATCGCGGTGCGAATACATATAGACATGTTGGTCCTCAATACTCGTGTCGCGGGGAATAGCACTGGCGTTGCTATCGCCATCGTTGCCACTGTTGCCGATATCGTTCGGGCGTATAAATACTTGAAGTAGAGAGGGATGAGATTTGCCTCCACCTAACGGAACAGGCTGGCGACTATTCAAAGATGAAGAGTAATTGGTCTGCTTGGGCCCGACTGATTGCTCGGCACGTTGGTGGGCTTTTGATCGCTTTTCGGGTTCTTCATAGTCAGGTGGCGGTGGAACGATGTTGATGGCACGACTGGGTGGACGAGCAAGTACGGTGCTTGCCGTAGTGGCGATGTCAGCAGAACGGTTGTTAACTGGTCCTGGAAACTCGTAGGGAGTTGGTATAAATCGACGAGGTGGGTGGCCCATGGCGTGAAAGTCGTCCTCTGATATCGTAGCCAAAGTATCCTGAGGGAATGCTGTTCTTCCGGGAAGCCCTGATATAGGGAGGGGTTCGTGGGAGGTGGCGTCGAAACTGCAAATATTTGGATTGGAGTTTCTCAGCGAGGATGTCGGCTCGAATACGGGGGAGGATTGTGATAATTGTGCCTGCAACTGGAGCCGTTGGGCGTGTGCTTCGAGGATGAGCTCCTCTGCGGGGGTAAACCCGTTGCGCGCTTGAGTATGACCTCGAGGCAATGTAATGGGTAATGGATTGGGCGGTAGCAGTGCAGTGTTTGCAAGGGCCCGAAGCTGAGCCTGATGTGTCATAAGGTATTCGTTGTCGAGGGCTGAGCTTCTCATCGTACTGTCCGATGATCCGTCGTCATACCCCATATTCTGAACCGATTGCAATAGAGTGTCCATTTCTGTGGTGATCGGAAGATCTGGAGTGGATAGCAATGGCGACTCTCTGTATGCATAACACAACTTGGATGGCAATGAGCGGGACGTAGAAAGTAACCCGGAGCTATGGTCCGAATCGAAACAAGTGGCTTGGCTGCTCGTGCGCGACTTCACGGTGCGCTGAGGCTGTCCCCCAGAAACGTTGTGGATGTTTACCTGAAGTTCTTGTCCACGTAAGTTGAGTAAGGCAGCCTGAGCGATCGTCAGCCTCGAAGGAGACTGATCCTCATTCTTCGAAGTCCTTTCAGCGCGCTATAAATGTCAATTTCAATCCAGAGTTACACTTAGAGACACGAAAACACAAACTCTGAGTTCCCGTTGCTCGGTGCTATCAGCAAAGCGCACCGAAATCCTGCAGCCCGGGTCATTCCATCCACGAACCATTCTTCCATGTAAACGTTCGATGGTCTCCTCTGCTGCAGTACGAGTCTCAAGACTTCGATTGACGGTCAGGTATCAACTGAAGGCGGAAACGTATCTGGACGCACCGGACAAAAGCGATGATCCGAGGGGGATTGCTCAATTTCGTCTTAAAGAAGCGACTACTCTTAATCTTGTAGGGCAATATTAATGCAGCAAGACTCTGTACGGCCACATCATATCAGCTCTGTCCCTTTCGGTGGCCCTAGGTAATTGTACCTCTTCGTCTATCGACAACGGGAGTCTTGCAATATATTCAGTAATTATGTCACGACGAAGAAAAATAATTCACCCCTCGATATAGAGATTAGTCGAGGCAGTATCTTTGAGTTTGTCCATGCGCGACTTGAAGGTACTCTCATCCTGATCAGTCGACTGGGCAGCGTTGTGCTGAGCATATTCCGTGCCAGGAATGCGATGAACTTGCTACGATGGACGTTAAAAACGTGTCTGGGGCTCAGATATTACCCACCTTGGAAAACGAAGGGTGAATATTGCGGTACTTTCTGAGGCCATCAATACACCTTTGAGCGGACTCAAAATCGTTGAATCTACGACGATTATAAACATCTGAGCAAGTCACCAAGCATATATCCCAAGACAGCCTCACAAAACGAATCCGTAACCCCTAGAGTCCGAGAACGAAAGGTCAATCTGATCCTCACCAATGACAAAGCCGGAAACGCGCACGTAGGTTTATCGCTCACATGGCGAGTGAATGTCCTGACACTCTTGATTTCGCCGAACGGTCGAGTCAGAGCAAAGAGTTCTTGTTCAGAGAAATGAGGGGGAAGGCCATTGATATAGACATTTGGCGCCCGTTCAGAGGTTGCCGAAGCAGATTCAGTCGAGGACGCTGTAGTTAATGTGCAATGGGAGTCTGCAGGTTCAGGGAAATCGTGGTCGCGTATACTCGCGGAGCTGGAGGTGCCTGGAAAACTAAAAGAAGCTTGTAGGAGGAAGCAAACGTCAACGACGGGTTCCCCAAAGTATAACTAAACAACCTACGTGTGATAGACTGTCTGCATCTCATGGACAAAGAAACCGAGTCTACGATACTGGAATTGAGTGGTCGAGATGAAAGTTGGACACGCTGAACACGTTGCAGTGACGCTGCAGGATCTGGAAGTGTGAGACAAGAAGGATCACTATTGATTGAAATGGAGAGTGTGGCCGGGCTTTGCGGACTAGGCTGGATTTTTGACTTGACGTCAGACATGTTTGTGCTGGTACTGACGGTGTTTGGACGAGGGGAAGAGACAGATAGTATAGGTGGCGCAAGAGGTTGGCTTGACGATGGCGATTCGGGTTGCAATGTAGTGTGCTCCGCAGAGTCGTCCGGAAAGACGTGTCTGGTGGATTCAACAAAACGGATATGGTGTTCGCCCGAAGTCGTCACGGGAGTCTGCGACGGCGAGCAAGGGGAAGGGGGCATGGCGGTGAATCGGGAAAGCTGGAATGAAAAGGAGAAGTGACAAGGAAGCGCGAATCGACGGTCTTGACGTAAGTAGTGCGCCTGCGACGGTGATGAAGAGGAATGTTAAAGGACGAGGTGGGCGGGCAAAAGAAAGGGCGAGGGAGGGAAGGCATGCGGGCGAGAAGGCGGGATTCTTTATATCGTTTGGAAGCCGATGACGCACGGGCCCTCTCCATGTACGGAAAGGATCCAGCCCGGTCGGAGGCATCCTTCGAGGATGCCTCCGCTGGCTGCACGTCACGTCTTGGACGAAAACGGTGAGTCGCTGCCCAAATTAAGCAGGTCTTCAAGTTCGTTTAAACTCCAAATACAAACTAGGGAGTTGCCGTCCTTTGCCGATGATCGCTACCTCCGGCATCGCGAGGACGGCCAGCGTCGGCCCGGATCACTCTGGACGCCACATTACCCTCGGCACGACCCGCCCAGGATACAAGAGGGACCCCTCTGCGTTGGAGGCCAGACCGGTGGGTGTGAGGGCCTGGTGCCGCGCAGAGTCGCGTGTGGCGAACAGACGTTAGACTGTTGCGTCTGCCGGCTCGGGACATGGCCAGAGACGACCTTGCCAGTGCAGGTCAGTGCCAGCGTCGGAGGGGTTTTAGAGGAATACTTCCCACGCACACAAACGCATGACTATGGGTGAGACAGTCTGCTGCTGACAGTGTATGGAAGCGAGCTGCATCCGCTGGGCAAACTTGTGCTGGCCTTTTCTGTCAAGTTTTCTGGGGTCAGGCTCGCGGGCCCCATGTGACCGACAATAGTCAGCACCTTCCCACGCGGGTAGTACATAGTGCCGCCGCACTGGTTCATCTGTCGTGTGTTGAATAGGGACGCAACTCAGAGGGTTTCAGGTCAGCCTGAATCTGTGCGTGTTTCTCGTAACCCATGTGGAAACAGGACCATCAATACAATGTTCGTCACAGCCTACCGGCCATATAAAAAACGCGAGATACAATACCTATGCTATGGGACCCAGCTTCCCGATCCACGGCGCGTAGTAAAACCCGCCAGATTCTCCTCGCGACAGTCTGAGCTTTTGATGTATTGATGTCTGATCAACTGTGAGTGCTCATTAATTCACTCGAAGTGGTATTGGACACACTTATTCTCTACCCAGGCAGATCGCTCTAGTGGGGAACATCGTAGCCTCCAGTGAGTATCCGTGTCTTGACCATATCTTTTCCCGTGACACGTCTTCATAGCCATGCTCTTTTACGACTATCTGCTCACCTTGCCTGAGGAAGAGCGCTTCTTTTGGCGAGGGCTCCATGTCAGCCTGACTTCTGTCCTTTTCCTCGCCAATCGCTACATCGCTCTCCTTACTCACATTCTCACCACAACACAAGCATTCATCAAAGCAGACCCGGATGACCCAGTGGGTTCGATCGTGACGTTTTCTCGTTTCATTCATCAAAAATTCCATCTAGGTGTGAGCTATCTCATTGTCTGGCTGACAAAAGCAAGCTACAAATTCTTCAGCTGCTCATCCTTGGAGTACACCGCGTGGGCCGGAATCATGATCGTCCAAGTAGCCGGCGGCGGTAAGCGAACGTTGTTGCCCGGATGATCATGTTGGTTGCTCTACGACCCTACAGCCATTATGGCGTTACGCGTCTACGCGCTCTGTGGGAGAAGTTGTATCGCACTAGCCTCCCTGTGCACCGTCATCTTGGCCGTTTTCGGCTATAGTCTTGTGAGTGTGTTCCTCAGAGAACACCTTGACTTCTCAACAGGGTACATGACACTAGTGGGCCTTGTTCCTTGATCCTGCCTGGAAAAATGTCAAATACGAATCTTTTAGCTGCACTCGCTATGTTAATGACAGTTCAGCTATGTGAGTCAACCCTAGACTGTACCACCGTCTCACGCACAAATGGTCTCGTCTCCACCTTTTTTACAGGTCCTTACGTACGTGCTCTATACGATTATTGTGAGGGGGCTTCGCATTGTCGACTGACCATGGTATTCTGTTACAGATATCGCTCTCGCGTGGAGCGGTCAGCTCTTATTTGATGTCGTCATCTTCTTCCTGACGATGTGGAAATCATGCATCATCCGACGCCGAGGTGACCACTTTCTCGTCGACATCCTGTTTCGGGACGGTTCGTCACCGATTGCTGTCTAAGCTGATGCATTCTGATGCAGCCTGTGCGCAGGCTTAATCTACTTTACGTGCAGTCACCTTTTTTTCTCGTGCTTTCACGCACTGAACTATTGCGGATAGAATCCTAGCCGCAGGGAATGCTGCAAACATTGTCACTCTGGTGAGCTGCCCCGGTCTCTCAGAATCGAAAAAAAAGGTCTGACACACCTGTTTCAGCTGGCAGCAAACGTGAGTGGTCTGAAACCCTTGATAGCTGTCTCGAGCTGACGTACAATTGGAAAAAAAATGTTCCTCGCCGTCGTCAGGCTTCGTACAAGTCCATCGCCGGCACCCTCGTCAATTCGTGCGTACCTTTCTACCTCGCCCTGCAGGGGAGGGATGTAAATATCCTGTGTGACGGCTCCTTTTTCTCTTTTTGCGCGCCCACGCGCTTTGCAGGCTGACGTCGGTCATGGTATCGCGGTTGGTGCTCAACGTGCAGGAACCGGGTCATCACGGGCCGGCCAGTGGTGACCATGTGATGATGACGACCGTTGTCTCAATTGATGAGTTGACTGAGACGGAGGTACCTCAGGGCGAGGAAGGCGTGTGACGGAGCCGTCTTCGTGAGAAGGAGGGGGAGGCGAGCAGCTCGTTTAGTGTATCCAAGGTATTTCCGTATATGTCCGTTCCCTTTGACCGCACGGCAGAATGGATTGCCCACCCTGCGATCCGACATGCCTGACACGTTTCCAGGCGCTAGTTGTCGCTTGACGAATCTGGAAATTGTGGTGATCCGAAAAGAGTAAAACTGCTTGGCGAGAACGATTACCTTTGACAAAGTCACATTCTCCCGACGAACCTTCCCTGGGTGCTTGGCAAGAGTGACGCTGCGTCAGGGCACGCGTTGCGGCTGAGGTAGCGTGTACCTTTTCTTTCAAGATGTTCACGGTGTTTACATTGAAATGATACATTGAAATGACCCTGATATGAGACACCCTGCAGGAGAGTTCTGAGTCAGCAGACGCATGGACAACGTTAAACGTCGTGCCTTCGTTCCGTGTGAACGAGGTCCGGATCGCCAAATCCTGTCGGCAGGCAGCCAGTTGGAGATGAGACATAGCGAAAACAGTGCGATCGAATTTGAATGGCCGTGAAGAAAAGGCACGACAAGTTATATCATTGCAGATATCCGTAGCATGACGCTGGGCTAGGGGGGAAGATATCGATCTGTCCATGCGTAACTTCACTCAGATCCATGTATCGGGTGTAAATCTGAGGGTGAAACTGGTTTGTCGCTGGTCACGTGCTGGTGGGGGAAGTGGCAGCAAAGAGCGTCGACGAGCAGATTCCGTGGAGATAACCCGAGATCTCCGAAAAGATCGGGAATTCTCCCCACAGAGATTCATCGAGCGACTTGCGGCCGCCAACCTCCATGGCGCACAGCGTAAAGAGCCGACGAGTGGCAGAGGTGATTGCGCTATGCACGCTTGTCAGCCTCTGGACATGGTCAAGCCGATCCGGTTCCGCATCGCAAGCAGTAATGTAGCATTAATACATACAACATAATCATGGAGCAAGCAATACACCTTTGAGCGGATTCAAAATAGTTGAATCTACGAAGATCGCGAACATCCGAGCAAGTCACCAAGCATATATCCCAAGACAGCCTCACAACACGGATCCGTAACCCCTAGAGTCCGAGAACGAAAGGTCAATCTGATCCTCACCAATGACAAAGCCGGAAACGCGCACGTAGGTTTCTCGCTCACATGGCGAGTGAATGTCCTGACGCTTTTGATTTCGCCGAATGGTCGAGTCAGAGCAAAGACTTCTTGTTCATGTATAGTCGCGGAGCTGGAGGTACCTGGAAAACTAAAAGAAGCTTGCAAGAGGAAGCAAACGTCAACGACGGGTTCCCCAAAGTATAACCAGACAACCTACGTGTGATAGACTGTCTGCATCTCATGGACAGAGAAACCGAGTCTACGATACCGGAACTGAGTGGTCGAGATGAAAGTTGGACACGCTGAACACGTTGCAATGACGCTGCAGGATCTGGAAGTGTGAGACAAGAAGGATCGCTATCGATTGAAACAGAGAGTGTGGCCGGGTTTTGCAGACTAGGCTGGATTTTTGACTTGACATCAGACATGTTTGTGCTGGTACTGACGGTGTTTGGACGAGGGGAAGAGACAGATAGTATAGGTGGCGCAAGAGGTTGGCTTGACGATGATGATTCGGGTTGCAATGTAGTGTGCTCCGCAGAATCGTCCGGACAGACGCGTCTGGGGGATTCAACAAAACGGATATGGTGTTCGCCCGAAGTCGTCACGGGAGTCTGCGACGGCGAGCAAGGGGAAGGGGGCATGGCGGTGAATCGGGGAAGTTGGAATGAAAAGGAGAAGTGACAAGGAAGCGTGAATCAACGGTCTTGACGTAAGTAGTGCGCCTGCGACGGTGATGAAGAGGAATGTTAAAGGACGAGGTGGGCGGGCAAAAGAAAGGGCGAGGGAGGGAAGGCATGCGGGCGAGAAGGCGGGATTCTTTATATCGTTTGAAGACCGATGACGCACGGGCCCTCTCCATGTACGGAAAGGATCTAGTCCGGTCGGAGGCGTGCTCGAGGGATACCTCCGCTGGCTGCACGTCACGTCCTGGACGAAAACGGTGAGTCGCTGCCCAAATTAAGCAAGTCTCCAAGTTCGTCTAAACTCCGAACACAGATTAGGGAGTTGCCGTCCTTTGCCGATGATCGCTGCCTTCGGCATCGCGAGGACGGCCTCGGATTGAGTCGGCCCGGATCACCCGGGACGCCACATTACCCTTGGCACTGCCCAGGATACAAGAGGGGCCCCTCTGCGTTGGAGGCCAGCGTAAGGACCGCGCGGCGTCCACGTGCAGCCACCTCGTCAAAGAGTCACCGTCTACATCATCGCACCATTTCCTTTCATCGTTTTCCTTTATCCGCGTCATGTATCTTTCTTTATTTCTTCCTCTCTTTGTACACAAGCACGGCCACGAGTTAGTCTCGTTCGGTAGCTACGCCACGGCCTTTGTCCCGGACCCTATTCAGACTCTGCTACGCCCATGTACCTGCATCGAATCGAATCCGCCCGCACCTCCCTCCTCACCTCAGTTCCACTGTCCAGCCGTCCTAGCGTCGACGACGAGCGACAATGAGTCCGCCCATGTCCTTGCCAGTCCGAGTCCGAGTCCGGACTTGCCGATCGCCCATCGCTTATCGTTCTCACCCTCTCACTAGAGTCACCACCGCCGCACCGCGGCTTAGTCCCACGATCCCCTTCAGACTCGCGCCATCTCTGCCGACAGCCCACGTCGGTTACCTACACCAGACCGGTGGGCATGAGGATCTGGTGCTGCGCGGAGTCGCGTGTGGCGAACAGACGTCAGACTGTTGCCTCTGCCACTGACTGCCAGCTCGGGACATGGCCAGAGACGACCTTGCCGGTGCACGTCAGTGCCAGTGTTGGAGGGGTTTTAGAGAGGAATACTTCTCACGCACACAAACGCATGACTATGGGTGACGCTCCTCCGACAGTCTGCTACTGACAGTGTATGGAAGCGGGCTGCACCCGCCGGGCAAACCTGTCGACACACGTGCTGACTTCTTTTGTCGAGTTTTGCGGCGTCAGGCTCGAGGGCCCCATGTGACCGACAATAGTCAGCACCTTCCCACGCGGGTAGCACAAAGTGCCGCCGGACCGGCTCATCGGTTGTGTGTTGAATAGGGACGTAGCTTAGAGGGTTTCACTGCATCAGCTTGAATCTGTGCGCGTTTCTCGTAACCATGCGGAATTATTCAGCATTCCCAGCAGAATCACCAAATACCACATTCGTCACAGCCTACCGGCCATATAAAAAACGCGAGATACAATACCTATGCTATGGGACCCAGCTTCCCGATCCACGGCGCGTAGTAAAACTCCCCGGATTCTCCTCGCAGCAGTTTGAGCGTTTAATGTCTTGATGTTTGATCAACTGTGAGTGCCCGTTAATTCACTCGAAGTGGTATTGCACACACCTACTCTCTGTCCAGGCGGATCGCTCAAGTGGGGAACATCGTAGCCTTCAGTGAGTATCCGTGTCTTGACCATATCCTTTCCTGTGACACGTCTTCATAGCCGTGCTCTTTTACGACTATCTGCTCACCTTTCCTGAGGAGGAACGCTACTTTTGGCAGAGACTCCGCGTCAGCCTGATTTCTGTGCTTTTCTTCGCAAATCGCTATATCGCTCTCCTTACTCACATTCTCACCACAACGCAAGCATTCATCAAAGCAAACCCGAATGACGCAGTAGGTTCGATCATGACGTTTTCTCGTTTCATTCATCAAAAATTCCATCTAGGTGTGAGCTGTCCCATTGTCTAGCCAACAAAGGCAAGCTACAAATTCTTCAGCTGCTCATCCTTGGTGTACACCACGTGGTCCGGGATCGTGATCGTCCAAGTAGCCGGCGGCGGTAAGCGAACGTTGTTGCCCGGATGATCATGTTGGTTACTCTACGGCCCTACAGCCATTATGGCGTTACGCGTCTACGCGCTCTGTGGGAGAAGTTGTATCGCACTAGCCTCCCTGTGCACCGTCATCTTGGCCGTTTTCGGCTATAGTCTTGTGAGTGTGTTCCTCAGAGAACACCTTGACTTCTCAACAGGGTACATGACACTAGTGGGCCTTGTTCCTCGATCCTGCACGGAAAAACGTCAAATACGAGTCTATGAGCTGCACTCGCTATGTCGCTGACAGTTCGGCCATGTGAGTCCACCCAAGACTGTACCACCGTCTCACGCACAAATGGTCTCGTCTCCACCTTTTTTACAGGTCCTTACGTACGTGCTCTATACGATTGTTGTGAGGGGGCTTCGTATCGTCGACTGACCATGGTGTTCTGTTACAGATATCGCTCTCGCGTGGAGCGGTCAGCTCTTGTTTGATGTCGTCGTCTTCTTCCTGACGATGTGGAAATCATGCGTTTTCAGACGCCGAGGTGACCATTTACTCGTCGACATCCTGTTTCGGGACGGTTCGTCACCGATTCCTGTCCGAGCCGATGCATTCTGATGCAGCCTGTGCGCAGGCTTGATCTATTTTACGTGCGCGGTCACTTTTTTTCTCGTGCTTTTCGCACACCTAACCTATTGCGGATATGTAGAATCCTAGCCGCAGGGAATGCTGCAAACATAGTCACCCTGGTGAGCTGCCACGGTCTCTCTGAATCGAAAAAAACAAAAAAAGTCTAACACACCTCCTGTTTCAGCTGGCAGCAAACGTGAGTGGTCTGAGGCCCTTGATAACTGCGAACTGACGTACAATCGGAAAAAAAAAAAAACGTTCCTCGCCGTCGTCAGGCTTCGTACAAGTCCATCGCCGGCACCCTCGTCAATTCGTGCGTACCCTTTCTACCTCACCCTGCAGGGAGGGATATGAATCTCCTGTGTGACCGTTCCCTTTTCTTTCTCTTTTTGCGCGCCCACGCGCTTTGCAGGCTGACGTCGGTCATGGCGTCGCGGTTGGTGCTCAACGTGCAGGAACCGGGTCATCACGGGCCGGCCAGGAGTGACCATGTGATGATGACGAGCGTTGTCTCGATCGATGAGTTGGCTGTGACGGAGGTACCTCAGGGGGAAGAAGGCGTGTGACGGAGCCGTCTTCGTGAGACGGAAGGGGAGGCGAGTAGCACGTTTGATGTAACCAAGCCATTTCCGTATATATCCGTTTCCCTTGCCCACATGGCAGAATGGATTGCCCCCACCCTGCGATTCGACATGCCTGACACGCTTTCAGGCGCTAGCCATTAGCTGGACGAATCTGGAAACTGCGGTGATCCGAAAGAGTAAAACTGCTTGGCGAGAACGGGTACCTTTGACAAAGCCACATTCTCCCGACGAACTTTCCCTGGGTGCTTGGCAAGAGTGACGCTGCGTCAGGGCACGCGTTGCGGCTGAGGTAGGTAGTATGTACCTTTTCTTTCAAGCTGTTCACGGTTTTTACATTGAAATGACCCTGATATGAGACACCCTGCAGGAGAGTTCTGAGTCAGCAGACGCGAGCATGGACAACGTTAAGCGTCGTGCCTTCGTTCCGTGTGAACGAAGTCCGGATCGCCAAATCCTGTCGGCAAGCAGCCAGTTGAAGATGAGACACAGCGAAAACTGTGCGATCGAATTTGAATGGCCGTGAAGAAAATGCACGACAAGTTATACCATTGCAGATATCGGTAGCATGAGGCTGGGCTAGGTGGAAAGAGCTGTCTAGGATAGATATCGATCTGTCCACGCGCGATTTCATTCACGCCCATGTGTCGGGTGGGAGTCTGAGGGTAATTCGTCACTGGTCACGTGCTGTGGCATGGTTGGTGGGAGAAGCAACTCGGAGTGGCAGCGAAGAGCGTCGACGAGCAGGTTCCGTGGAGATAACCCGAGATCTCCGAAATGAACGTGAATTCTCCTCACAAGCATTCATCGAGCGACTTGCGGCCGCTAACCTCCATGGCGCGCACTGTAAAGAGCCGACGATGCCGGACGAGTGGCAGAGATGATCGCGCTATGCACGCCTGTCAGCCTCTGGACATGGTCAAAGCCGGTCCGGTTCCGCGTCGCAAGCAGTAATGTAGCATTAATACATACAATATAATCATGGAGTGAGGCAAGCAAAACATGATCATGACATGTCCATATCACTTGAATGACGCACCCCTCGAGGCTGAAATCTCTGACACAGCACATTGCGTGGTATGTCCAAGTCGTCGACGTTACTCGACGTGGCCCAGTCATCGACAGATAAATCTAGGTCTGCTGAATCCGTAAACGCCGCGCATTGCTCGGCATATTCGAGCAGCTCTTCTTCTTCCAAGTCGTCGGGGGTCGGTTGCATGCTAGCCGATTTTTGCTCTGGAAGCGGGAATAAGCGGAACACGAAGCGACATCCGTGACCCAAACATGCCTCGGAGCTCGCTTTCCCAAGTGCTGGCATCTTCCATATCCGGATCAAACGAAGAGCCGACTTCGAGGGCGTAAGAGAGGCGATACGAGTGGTTCATCTTATGGTTCGTGCTCTGCATGATTCTGCGGAAAAGCTACGTTTCCAGGGGCTCCATCAGCGGAACGCACGGGGGCCCTGTGTACGGCAACAGACCTCGTCCTGCATGATGACGTCGTCCGACTCCTCTTCATCGTCGCACTCCATGAATACGTCGGAATACCTGTCGCTGCTTCTCCGCGAGTTGACAGCCCGCTCCCGTAACTTTTGCGCGTGCTCTCTACACCGAGCCTGAAAACGTTCCCTGAGGAACGTCTTTTGAGGGTCCACTGGCGTTTGGTTTCCGGGGCGAAAGAGAAGTTTTGCAGAGCTCTGAACCGCGGGCGAACGATAGGATGCGGACATCGTTGATTTGTACTGTGCACGCCGCCGTTCCTGCGCATCGCGCGTTGGAGAGGAGTAGCTTGGAGATGCGAGGGGCGAGGAATTCAAAGGCTGATGGCTGCGCGCAGAATAGTACGGGCGACTGGGAGTCGAGCACGTAAAAGGGCTGGAGCTGGAGAGCAGCATTCGGTGCCAGACACGGTCGCGGTGATCGTTGACTGGTTGTCGAGCTGACACACGTCCCTGGCGCGTGGGAACAAATCACGTGGAATGCACGTGATACGCTCGTGCCGAGATGTACAAACCCTAACCCCACTCAGTTAGACAGGATGCGGTCGGTTGGCCGAACGATATGACCGTAGCTCTACTTGAAATGTGTGAAAAAATTAGTTGGTTCTCGAAGTGTCGCTTGCCGGTCTGGCGACCCGACGGTCGACAGGGAGCCGTCGCTTCTTCGGTACGGTGTTGGCTTCCGGTAGGTCTATCACGCGATCATATCGGATGTTCAAAGTTGGTCATGGTGGCGATGCACCCGTGGAGCGACGGAGCGGCCAACCGCACGTGCGCTCGACTCATCTGATGTTTCAAGGTAGACTGATGGCAAGTAGGACAAGTCGGGCATCTATTGACCCGAGTTGCTTCATAGACACCGGACAGGCCACCGGTCTAGTTTGAGTGTCACGCTTCATTTGGGTATATCGTTACGACTCAACGAGCCCCACTCTCGTTTTGCGTTACCACGGTTTGGGCCGCCTCTGCACCGCTGCTTCTTCTTGACGATGACCCGGCCGAGGGAACGTGGTTTTGGTAGGTACTCACGTCCGTCTTATGTCCGTTCTGTGACAACGATAGATACGCCACCTGTTCCTTCCATCCAATCAGGCTTTGGGGGCTGAACTGTAGACCCTATCTAGCCAATATTGCCTCCATGACTAGTCCGGGCGTGTAGGTCGATAACGCCTGCCAGCAACAAACCGGTGCAGCGGTTCGTTTTCGAGCTTATTTTGTTTGACACAGAATGACAGGTGTCAGCCACCAATTGAGCCCAACCTGTGTCTGCTGACACCGAGCTGACCAGCAAGACGTCGGTCTGATCAGGCATACTCATCGAATACCTTACACGCAATCACCTTGAATTCAGCCATCAAGTTTGAATGGGGCATGACAGAAAAATCACACCAGACGTCCCCGTCCGTCACGACGAAACCGGTCTTTCCCCTGGGCAGCCAGTCACAACCAACCCATCTGGATTCTGCTACTGTTACATCCTCTCCCTGACCCTGCTGATCGAGCCGACAATAATTTTCCCGGACGAAGAGTCTGGTAGATTCAAGGTCAGTGTCAAGGTTGTCGTTGCCGTTCTGGTCGGCCTAAAGGACAGAGACCCAGAGAGTGGTCCGCATGCGCTGAATGGCACAGCACAACTCGAGAGCATTAGCGCTGATGAGATTAGAAAGGCGCGTTCCGGACTGGGGTCCTGTCAAACGGAATGCTGACGAATGGAGCATGAGCTAGCACTCCAACAGCTGGATCCGAGACAGAACTCTCACAAGAAGCAGCGACGGGTATGTCATGTGGCGAGCCCCGTGAATGATGTTCCTATAATTGATATTGTGCTCGCGACAGCCCTTTGATTCTTTACGAGGAGGTTATGTAAGTTTGACAAATAAATCAAATAGCCGATAACCGATTTCAGTTACATTTGGTGTGCATTTGGGATAAACGTTTGTCCTCCTCCCCGCCACTAGCCAAGCTGGCAAGCTCAAACCTTGGGAAAGGTACCGATTCCAGGGCAGTGATGCAGTTTGGGCGCATGTATGTCATGACGGTGAGATCAGAATCATCACCCGTTGGCCGCCGGGCACCGCCAGCTCTCGGCGCAGGTAGGTATGACCACTGACATGTCTTTATTGCTCCCCATTAAGAGTGCTATGACCGCTCTATTTTCGGGGCGAAGTTCGCAAGAGTTTACGAGGCCATTTCCCAATTTCCTGCATGCTTTGCGCACTCCCGCCGCGGTTGCCCGAACTTTAATGGCGCTCATGCTTCGTGATCTCTGCAATGCTGGCACCGGTAGACCCGGCAAGGACTCAGAAATCGTCCTCTGTCTCTGAGACCCTTGCCACTGTCGATCTGGCCGGACTCAGGGTCCGGCGTATGTAAAACGCTTGATCTAAGACACGCCACATTTAGAGATAGTGAGCCTGTGGGTATTGATCTGATGGGTGCTTCTCGGGCCATACAAAAGGACGCCACTTCCATCATGCCTATGTCCGGCCGCCCGTCATGTTTTCTCTGTCCTCTCACCGTCGAGACTGGTGAGATTTGCCTTTTCTCCGTGACCTTTTTCTGATAGCGTCGTGCAGTGCCGCAAAGAAGCAGGAGCGTCAGCAGCAGCTTGATGCTCTTCCACCCTCTTACTCGGAAAGCTGCACCGAAGAGGACCACAAAATTCTCGATCTCTCATTGCGTGAACTCGTGCAACGCCATGAAGCTGGGACCCTGGCTAGCTCAGCGATATTGGAAGCTTACGGCAAGAAGCTTGTGTCGGCTCAAAAGGCGACAAACTGCCTGGCTGCCGTCACGCTGCAGCGGTCCACGACCTCCGAAGTTCCCGAACCGCCAGCATCACCAACGAGTAGCGATCATACATCAGACGGTCATGAATTCGCTCGCCTGCTCTCCGGCATCCCTATCAGCTTCAAGGACTGCATCGACATCAAGGGCTATGATACGACCGTGGGCTACTCATCGCGGGTAAATAAGCCCGCTTCTTCCTCGGCTGCTATCGTTCGACTTTTACAAGACGGCGGGGCGATCATACTCGCGAAAACGACGACACCACCAGGACTCTTGGGCCTGGAAACCTCCTCGGACCTTTTTGGCCGCACGAGCAACCCTTACAATGCCAACTTTGCCAGTGGCGCTTCCACGGGTGGTGGCGCCGCTCTTCTGGCCAGCCGGGGCAGCCTCATCGAGATCAGCACGGACATCGGTGGGAGTGTTCGATGGCCAGCGCATTGCTGTGGTATATACGGTATGCGGTCATCCATCGGCAGGTTTCCGGCGCTGGGTGCGTTGCCTCCACTTCCTGGACAAGAATTCGTCGGCACTTCGTGTTCTCCGATGGCGCGACGCTTGGACGACTTGGAGGAATTCTGGAAGCGGGTCGTGGACATGAATCCATGGAACTATGATCACACGGCAAGGGCGATCATATCTCATTAAGCGATGTAATCTAACGTTTGTGGCAGTGTGTTCCATTGCCTTGGAGAAAAGTCGACCTGCGAGACAAAAAATTACGATGGGGGATTATATGGGAAGATGGTAGGTGACGCCAAGCTTCGTTACTGCCTGCGTCAACTAACGTCCTGATAGGTATTGTGCCGCCGACCCCAGCCTGCAGGCGGGCTTTGCAATGGGCTTCGGATGCACTGAAAAAGCAAGGGCATGAAATTGTGGACTTGTGGGTATTTTGCGCTCGTGTCGTATCGTGCGTGGAGTGTGCATACTAAACATGTTTCCAGCGCCCCACCACCCATTGCAGACGGTTTCAGCATCGGCTTACAGCTGTGTTTCTCTGATGCAGGCAAGTGTCATCTCTAAAGCCGTACCTGACTTCTGAGACTCACTCGTTGCTCTAATACCGTAACAGGAGCTGGGTTCTTTCAACCTTTGCGTAAAGACGAGAAGCTGGACCCCGTCATGAGTGGCTCGAGAACCCTCCTTCGGATGCCATTGTTTATCAAGAAGTTCATTGCTACGCTCACTCGTGCCCTGACGGGAGACCGAATCTATGCGTCTTTGGTCGAGAACCTCCATCCCAAGACGGCAGCTGAAGAACGTGAACTCGTCATCGCTCGAGACGAATACCGGCGGCGATGGTTCGATGCTATGGAGGCCCAGGGCTTGGACTTTGTCCTCAGTGTGCCTCATCCAACGCCTGCCATACCGAAAGGCACCGCCGAGAAAGTCACGTTGCTATCCGCGGCGACGGGCATGATATGTAACATTGTGCGTACCTGTCCATTTACTTTGCTGTCTTTGTAGCAACCTCTGATCGCGTGCAATATGACCCAGGTCGACGCCGTCGCTGGTGTCATCCCAGTGACTTTTGTAGACAAGGAATCCGATGCATTACCCCACGATTTCCAGAAGAGCCAGGAATACAAACGAATGGGTATGATTGCAAAGGGAGCGTACTCTGTCTATGATGCGGAAGCGATGCATGGATTGCCTGTGGGCGTGCAAGTGATTGGCCGTCGGTTCGAAGAAGAACGAGTTCTGCAAGCGATGAAGGTCGTCGAACACGCGCTCGAGGAATGCGGTAGGAAGTTCACGCCCAGAGAGTTCTGATCATAATTATGCCCTTGTTACGACCTAGTCGAACGAATCACGACGAGTCGAAGAGGAAACGGTGGAATGCACGATTCACTTGATACCAACCGTCATGTCGTACTACCCACCATCCGTAGTGTATCGTGATCTTCAGTGTATTATTAGTATTATGGCGCAGCATGAAATGATGAGTCCCAGCCAAGTGTTGGCAAGCGACTTCTGACGAGAATATCAGAGGATATCAGTCTACTGAGGTTTCTTTTGGTATGTGCCATATCGTGGTACGTATCGTTTCTCGGAGGGTATCCGAATTTGCAGGCGGAGGTGCATGTGTGCCTATTTAACTTACGTAAACACGCGATCTGAAACGTGGTTAGGGTCAGAATTTCTTGGGTACTGGCGACACTGCATGCGCTGCGGGGAATGAGAATTGCGTCAGGAACTCTTAATTTCTGTCATAGCATCACATGAATGCATCGTTGTATTTCCAATATTTTTTCCAAGGTCCTCTGCATCATGGACCTACTATGTGTGATGCGTAAGTTAGGCCCCAGTGTAACAAAATCAGTCGGAGTCAGAAGTCTTGTGTTCGAAAATAAGACGTGACAAAATGTGACATACACCTAGGAGTTTCTGTCCGTTCCGGAGGGACACGGTTGATGTTGCACTTGGGTGTCTGTTTTCCCTCTACTTGAGTATGCCGCTCCACCTCGACATCCCAGTTTTCAACCTTGTCTGAATGGGTTTATCAAGGGCAGTGCTCGTCGCCAGTGCGGCTTCACCAGCCAATTGATGTTGGGCGCTAATCAATATGTATATAACCATTTCAGGGGACAAGGGAAAGGGGGAATAAGTATAGGCTGAACCCTACTGGTCGCCTAATGTAGCGAAGTTTGCCTACACAACCCGGGCCCAGTTCAGGAATGCCCTGAATCTCGAGTCACTGCTCCAAATCATGTTCAACAACTCCTCACACGTCGACGCTAGCCACTCCACCTTTAGTGAGGTTCACCGTGACCAATACTTCACCTCCCGTGCGAATGTACAGGGAAACCAGACGGTAAACACAATCGTACATGGAAATCAGATACTGCAGAGCAGTCAGATAGGTCAGTTTGCGTCCACGCCTTCCCCGTCAGTCTTGATCTGTTGACCTCGGCTAGGCTTCGAAGCATTGCAGAAGGCTAGCGCTGCCAGTGCTGCATTCGACGCGGTGGAGCGTTATCCTGCCCCACGATGTCTGGCAGGCACCCGGGTCCAGCTGCTTGACCGCTTGACGCAATGGATTGACGGGGAGAGCGAGCGTGACAAACTCGTCTGCTGGGTCAACGGCCGACCTGGTTCTGGAAAGTCGGCGGTGTCGCAAACGATCGCAGAGAAATATGCTCCGGAGAAACGTCTTGCAGCCAGCTTCTTTTTTTCACGGCGCAATATCGAGCGGCGTACTACCCGTCACTTCTTCCCCACGATCGCAACCCAGTTTTTGTTCTCCTTCCCTGCTCTCCGCCCAGTCATTCTTGATGTCCTGGAGGGCGACTACATGATTCCTTCCAAGGTACTCCGCGAGCAGATGCAAAAGCTATTGTTGGAACCCTTGTCTAGTGGTCTCGAACATAATGGGCCACCCTTTCTCTTCATAGTCGACGCCCTTGATGAATGCGACGACCCTCAACTTGTAGTGGAATTGGTGTCTCTTTTGGTTCAGCTCGTCCGTAGTTCGACTCTTCCCCTGCGTCTTTTAATAACCAGTCGCCCCGAGTCTTGGCTTCAAGCTCACTTTCGTCAACCAGACATTGCGTCAATCACACTCCCCCTTGAAATCGAGTCTTTCAGCGTGGAAGATGACATTCGAAGCTTCTTGCAGTACTCACTGACCCAAGTTTACCAGGAGCATTTGCAAGTCATGCAGAAAGGGCCATGGCCGTCTCTGGACGATCTCGACCGGATTGTTGAGAAGGCATCTGGTCTTTTTATTTTTGCGTTGACAGTAGTCAAGTTCGTGGGAGACAGAATGCACAATCCGATTCAGCGTCTCCAAGCTATCCTGGACGATAGGCCATCCCACGACACTGCATATCCTGAATTAGACGCTCTATATCTCGATGCTGTTTCGACTTTTCCAGATGCTGATATCGTCCGGCTCATCCTTGGGACTGTATATTGCTTATCCGTTCCGATAACCATTCCGGCATTACACCACTTACTCGATCGGCCGGATGTCGATGCGAGGATTGTCATCCCTGCTCTGGGTTCCGTCTTATCGTCCGAGGATGGAGAGAATCCAGTTCAATTCTACCACGCGTCTTTTCGAGATTTCTTGATTTCACCGCAGAGGTCGCGCAAGTATACTGTCAATCCCGTCAACTACCATCGACTTATCGCTCAGCTTTGCTTCAAAATCATGGTCAGGTCACTAAAGCGGAACATGTGTGGAATTGATGATCCCTCCAAACTGAATCGTGACATTACGGATATTCAAGAACGTCGCCGGGCGGCCTATGACGAAGCGCTGGTGTACGCGTGTCGATATTGGTCGCACCACCTCACCCAGCTCCCGGCTCAAGGTGGGGTATACGAATCACTCTTGGATGTCATGCAGGAATTTTGCAGTAAGAGCATCTTGTACTGGATCGAGGCAGCTAGTATTTTCGGCGATATTGACAAGGCAATCGTGGCGTTGCGTGATGCACTGAACTGGCTCAAAGTATGTTCACTCCTGTTCCTTCTCTACTTTATTATCTAAACTCGGCCAGTCGCTTGCCACTCTCCCCAAAGAGACAGCTACGGTGATTGAAGAGGCCGAACGGGTGGTGTTACTCTACAGAGAACCCATATCTCAAAGTGCACCACATGTTTATCACTCGGCAATCACTTTTATTTCGTCGAACAGCTCCTTGTTTTCTCACTTTAAGCACGAAGCAGGGGGTTCGTGCACAATCCATCGAGGACAGGATGAAGGGTGGGAGACTTATCAGTATGCCATCGATCTTGGATCTGTTACCTCAGTTGCTTTTGCGCCGAACGGAAGCGTTTTTGCTACGACTGGCAAAGATCAAGGGGTCCAATTGTGGAATGTCGTTACGGGGGGGAACGTGGCAAGCTTGGGAGACAGGGCATCTTCTTCCTTGGTTCGATTCTCAGCCTCTGGGGCCTTTGTCGCGGCTGCTTTCATGGACGGCATGGTTGCTGTCTGGGACCCGAATCTGGGTCGAGAGCACCTTAAGGACGTGGGAGCGCACACAAGCAGCATTACGTGTCTCGAGTTCTCTCCGGACGACACCCTTCTTGCCTCTGGTGCTCAGGATCGCACGATCCAGCTATGGTCACTTGATTCAGCACAGCGTTCGCATAAGCTAACCGCTCATGAGGGGCCAGTGACGGCGCTCGCTTTCACGCAAAACTCTCGGCGTTTGTGTTCTGGATCCGAAGACAACTTACTCATCCTCTGGGATGTCAAAGCTGGCAAGGTAGTACGTGGGATGATGGGTCATCGTGCGGGCATCACCGCGTTGGATGTTTCAAAGGATGGGACCACGGTCGTAACGGGATCCCAGGACAAATCAGCCAAGGTCTGGGACACTCGGACGGGGAAGTGTACGCGAACGCTTTCCAAGGGGCACAAGGGCGCTATTCGCTCGGTACACTTTTTTGATGACGACAAGCGGTTTCTCTCGGCATCGGACGGAACTATTCTCTCCTGCAGTGTTTCCAGTCGCAAGCCCATTGACACGACTGTTTGGGACTTGGGGCATGACGCACAGTCGGCAACGCGCAACTCGCCGATTTGGCAAGCCAGAGTTCTTGGTCGCAGCCTACCTGCGTTCCTGCTAAGGAAATTAGTGGAATTAAACTCGGAGGGATCGAGTGCGCAGCTCTTGACAGCCTACTCGTCGTCGTCGTCCTTTGTATTCTCGTACATCGCCGAAACATGGTGTGTACCCTTCGGACTCAAAGTAAACACGCCCTCGATATACACTGCACGAGCCCACCTGGTAGCACTTGCGCTGTCCCCGGACGGTACTCGACTTGCGGCGGGAAGCAGCATCGGCTCCCTGGATGTTTTGGACACGACCGTATCCACCAAAACGTGGGAGGAAGAATTAAAGCAGACCGCCGAGCCGCTTCGCACAGCACAAATTATAGTCGCCTCTCCGAACGGCGCACGATTCCTGGTCAGGACTGGGCTGACGTGGTACCTTGCGGATGCCCTCTTCCGCCTCCTCTCCAAAGTCGACTTTGGGATCGCTGATTATGCGCGAAGTGACGACGTACCGCAGCCCGTCTTCTCGGCCGACTCGACCACCTTTGCGTGGTCCATTTCAGATCTCTGGGATTCCGACAATAAGGCTTCGGTTCGCGTGTACGAATCGACGATGGGTACACAAAAAGTCCGTTTCTCATCGCTGAAGAAAGTTCGCGCGTTCACTCCTTCCCCCAATGGTAACTTCATTGCCTGTGGCCACGACGGCGCCATCACGTTGTGCGACGTCAAAAACCAGGAAAAGAGGGGAATAAATGTGGAAGCGAGTGTCTCTATCACTGCGCTGGCGTTTTCCAGTGACTCCCAGACGCTGCTGAGTGGTTCCAAGCAGGGGGTTGTACAACTTTGGGAATCGTCGTCTGGCGAGTGCAAGGCGACCATCTCTCACGAAGAGTTTGGTTCCCCAGCCACAGCTGTCGGATTCGTACCACTCAGTGACATGGCTGCGATTGTGCACGAGGACGGGACGGTCCGCCTCGTGTCTTTGTCGACGTCGGCGTCGCATACGCTTTCCCCCAGCGAGACAGCGTTCACCAAGACTGTCGAGGATATCTATTTTTCCAAAGACCCTCTCCGACTGATTTGTAGGACGGACGAGAGCGAAGTATCCTTCTGGGCTATTCCTCCGCAGCTCTTTCCACCTGCGTCAGGGAGTGAAGGTGAAGAGAAGCAAGTGTACTGCAATCTCTGTAACCAAGAAGATTCCAAGCCGTCGGACGGCTCGGGTGCACCGCAACCAGAAGAAAAAGGGGACACCACCGCCACCCCACCTCTACCACATTTGGTTTCCAAGCACGATGGACAAGCGTTTGACAGTGAATTCCGGTCGTCGTACGTGATACAAAAGGACGGATGGGTGTGCAACGGGGACAAGCGCTTGTTTTGGCTCCCGCAACATTTGCGGCCGCTGCAGAGCGATCCACAGTTTTGGGCCTTGGACGGCAAGATGGTGATCTTGACCCACAATCAACGGGTGCTCTTCCTGACTCTTCGCGAGGATTTATGAAGGTGCTTTTTTTGAAAGTCGTTTTGCGTGTGTTGTGGTATAGTGCTGGGTTCAGGCGTCGTGTTCGATAGTTTCCATTGGCACGGGAAAAGCAATGAAAAAAAGGAACCCTGCAGGCTGGACCGAGTTCGCTCGACAGAACGTAATGGTCACACACGAAATGGGCATCAGCTCACGCACCGCCCGCGAAGAACCACGTCATGCATGTCCTCGGTCTTAGCACTGGTAGACTAGCGCGGGTAAATAGTTTGTTCGGCGCACCAAGTTGAACGGTCGTAGCTCCGCTGTGTTTTGGCCAGCGGCTGGCCCCAGACTGCCAGAGCTGGCTTCTTTTATTCAGCCTACGTGCTCACCACGAAGCTGCGCCAACTTGGCGGCGTGATCCGGGCCGGTGTCGGCAAGAACAAGGGGAAACATCAATTCTGCTCGAGGCTCGAGCAGCCTCGTGCCGCCAGTCGTGCGTTGGCACTTCCCTCGACGGAGCGTCATCGAATGATCACTGAGGCGTCGCTCGCCTGCCACCAACAGGGTGCCCACAAATGATGCAGTTGTAAGGACTACACCGCGCACGCACGCGGAAACCTCGTCAAGGGGCATCGCTATCACATCGGCATATCACTTCGTCTCGTCGTCCCTTACTAGCGAACATGCGATATTTCTATTCGTCTCTCCCTCTGTACGCGAGTGTAGCAACGGACCGGCCCCCGATCGGTAGCTACGATACCGCTCCGTTCCGCACCTATTTAGACTCGAATGCACCCATGTATCCAGAGAATTAGATCCCCTCAGTTGGGTTTTTCATCTCACTTCGTCCCCGCTAAACGCCATCGACGACGAGCGACAACGAGTCCGCCCGTGTCTTTGTCAGCACCGACCTCGCGCTTGAGTCCACGACCGGAATCCGGACTCGCTTATCGCCCTCACCACCTTCACGGCTTAGTCACACAGTCCCCTTCGAACTCGCCATCGCACCGGCAGCCCACGTCGGTCCACTACAGTAGCAGCAAGAACGTGCACGCAACCTGGCAAAAGAGCGTCAACGACGACGCAGGGTAAAGCTGTAGGCCATACTATTCATCTTATGCTGTTTTTTTAAGGCGTCCTGCAGTGCAAATGATCAGGGCTACAAGGAAAAATGTAAAGTGTGGCAAAAGCGGTGGCTGTAGGTTTTCTGGTTGTTTTGCTAGGTCGTGTCTGAGGATTGACAGGGATAGAAAAAGGGGAGCTATAGTGAAAAAGAGCGTGGACAGGTAGGTGTTTTATGTTGTTTTTGGCATGGTTCTCTCAATCAATGGCATTTATTAGCAACAGGGAGGAACAAGCAGAGAGTGGGGAGAGCGTGCAACAAAAGCAGTTAGTGGGTTTTTTTTTTGAACAGCATCAATGCCAATAAAACCTGGGGACAAGCATGCAGACGCATGAGAATAAGGACAAGTAGGCAGTTCATGACCGGGGGGTAACGCTGGCAGTTGCATTATGCTGGGTACTGACTATCAATAGACGAATGAGCGGGTCAGAAGCCTGGGCAGGGCCTTCAACGGCGTCGAGCTCCAAGCGGAAACAGTAAGTGGTGGTGGAGCTAAATAAAAGCATTGTGCCAATAGAGACCAGGATGTGTGCCAAGGTGCAGCGAGAAATAGCAGGGCCTCGAAGGTCAACAAGGGTGAGGGGGTATGTTTTTCCTTCTTGCAGAAAAATCGCTTGCTGATGAGGAGTGAGAATACGCGTCCCGCAAGAGGATGTGAATGGGGAGAGCGACGGGAATGAGGAAAGCCCTGCTGAGGACTCAGAATATGAAGTAACACGCGTCCCGCAAGAGAATGTGAATGAAGAGAGCTATGGGGATGAGGAAAGCCCTGCTGAGGACTCAGAATGTGAAGTTATGTGGATGGAGGGTACGGTGGACGAGGAGAGTCACGCAGAGCATCATCTAGAAGATAGGGAGATGCACTCAGTGGACGCACCCATGGCCATAGGACTAGAGAATCCGTGCGGTTTTTTTCCATTCTTATAGAAGCTACGGCCTAAATGTGATGACAGCGAAGATATGTCAAGGGAACTTGGGGAGGATTGTTTCATACCACGAAAATGCAGGCAAGTGCTTGAATCAGCATACATGACATGCACTAATGGCTATTCTAGGCAAGGGCAGGACGGTGATTTAGATGGCAGTGGTTGGCCATCCCTGTTACCAGAAACGACAACATCTTTCAAGCCAGGACAAAGGCAAGCGTTCATCCTCCTCATTCTATGGCTGTTGACCATCCACCAAGAAGTCCAGACGAGCTAGATAGCGAGAACGAGGACTCAGTGTCCTTGTTGGGTGACTTTAGTGGATGGATAGGTCACGGCAGCGACGGGGTACAACGCTTGGAAGAAGAGGGGGTCGCGGAGAGGAACGAGGAAAGTGGGTCAATAACGGGGGAGAGTGTGACAACGGATCACGCGGGCGTAAAGAGCTCGTTTGCAATACCCATGGAGCTCGAAAGGTACGATGTGAGACCGTCCAAAAGGTTGCTACTCACATGGTGACCAGGCCCAGTCCAATGCAACAGTCTCAGATCCAATTGGATTTGGTGACCAATGTACAAGGGGTTCAGATAGATGCACGTGGAGAAACTGTGAATTGGGCGAGTGGCCAAGTGACAGTGCTACCGTTTATGTCAAAGCCAGCCAAACGGGGAAGCATGGTTACAAATTGGTTAGTGGACGATGAAAGGTACGTTAGGAGTATGGCAACACTCCCAGAATGCAAGCCTGGAAGCGCGTTAGTGGAGCTTTTGGACAAAGGGTGCGACAAACGCAGGATGGTCAAGAGTACCTGCGAAGCACTGTCGCACAACAAAAGTGTGGTAGTTAGGGGGTATGTTGACACTCATGGTTTCACGTTTACCTTGGAGGATCTAGAGGGGGAATTCGCCATCAGCAGACATCGAGAGATTCAAGCGCACAGTAAGGAAAACCCCAACGTTTATATCTGTACAGTTATAAGTGAATGCCTCATAGATATGGAACGTTGGTCACAAACATTCAGCGAACCTCACGTCTGGACAACAGTAGAAGAATTTATAATGGACATACAAGACGCCAAAAAGCTGAGAGTGGTGTTGGGGTTTCCTTTGCCCCAATTAACAGCACCATGGCCCTTTGAGTGAGTCAAGCAGCAAGGTTTGTAATCTTCTCTGCTAACGTGACATAAGACAATTGGATGATGGTCTCGGGTATGGTTGGGCGCAGACCCAAGGGAAGTTTTCTCTTGATGGAGTAAAGGTACAGGCAGACATGTGGGGTGAACGGTCATGGGCTCTGGGACACCACGCAGGGATTGTAACGTACCCCATCATGATGCTGTGGGTCTGAGCACCTTTGCCATTGTGGTTTCTGGCGTCAAAAACTGGATCATAGCAAGGTGGAAAAAGGGAATGGTGCAAAGGGAGGGAATGGGAATGGTTTTGGCAGAGCTTGCATCTCCAGATGGTAACCTGACGGATCACCTGGCATATATTGACGCAGAGGTGATCCACCTGGAGGCAGGGGATCTTTGTGAGTCGCACTCCTTTGCATTATGGTTTTCAAAATTATACCCATTGGTGAACTCTGAAACTCTGTAGAATCATGCCTCCAGGCCAGATCCATATGGTGGTTTTTAACCAGAGTCTTAAAGGCATCCCAAATTCTTGCCCATTGCTGGGTTCGAACTGGGAGCCACCTGGCTGCTTTCTCCTGTTCCTACACTCAGTGCAGGCTACCAGTAGACCATGTGTCTGGTTAAGTGGTGGGACGGTAGGGTGGGTATTGACTTTGGACTGTTGACAGAGGGCACATCCAGTGACGAAGTTCTTGACAAAGGTGGCAAGACTGGGCCACCAATAGTCGCATTCCACCAAGACTTTGGTATGGAACTGTCCAGCATGACCAGAAGTGGGAGAGGAGTGGAGGCAATGAAGGAGATGGGAGTGAGCATCTGGGGGAACATAAAGGCAGTCTTGAAAGTATAGTTTCCCATTGTGTAGGGACCAGTCAGAGAGAGAGGAGCAGGGGAACAGAGGGGAGCCATCTTTGAGAGCATTCACTGCATGAAGGACAAGGGGGTCGGAAGGGGAGGAAGTTGAAATCTTGTCAGCTAGGGCAAGGTTGAAGGGGGCAATGATAGCTGGTTTGGGGAGGATGGGGGCAATATTATCCATGGAAGTATCGATGGAGTCTCAGTGCAAGAGGGTGTCTGCTGGGGCAATTTGTGTACCAGGAGTGACCTTCCAGGTGATGTCGAAGTCCTGAGGGAAAAGGGACCAGCGAGCTTGACAACTAGAGAGCTTTCAAGGGTCTTTAAGATATGAGAGGTTCTTGTGGTCGGTGAGGATGGTGTTATGTGGAATACACGTCTAGTGTGGTTCCAGCAACCTGTGGAAGGGTGGACTCTCATGAAGAGGTCACAGCATCCTAACCACCTAGGAGAACAAGTAGAGACGAAGGACTCCAGAGGGTACTCAAGGACTGAGGGTTTCAAGGGACTCGGGATTGAGGAGCGACAAAAGACTACGTGTATTCGCGTAGAACAAGAGTAAAGAGAGTACATGACTCGAGTAACATGAGTGGTAAGGTATATATAGGCAGAGATGAGTCATCATCAAAGCCTATGGAATGTAGTAGAACAATGAGGTAAGCTACTACTATCAAAGTGCAGCAGGTACCAGGTACAAGTGGTAACTAAGGGAAGTAATCCAAGATGACTGGGATAACACAGGAAAATGGACTGAAGACAAATAGGAAATGATCAAAGTGTTTGGAAAAGATAAGGGGGCCGGCACGATGGAGAGAAAGGATGGAAACAAGGTAGATGTGAGGAGTGAAGGAGAAAATCATAACAGATGGTGACTGGGTGAGGGGTGCTGAGGAGGTAGTGTCACCTCTCCTGCAAGGCAAGGATGACAGCTAAGAGTTCTCTATCATAAATGTCATAATTTCATTTGGCAGGACTGAACGTCTTAGAGAAATAGGTACAGGGATGGAGGTCACCATTAATGTCTGTTTGGAGGAGGACTGCACCAGCAGCAAGGAGAGAGGCATCAGTCATTAAAGAGAACGGTCTGGAAGGGTCAGAGAGCAATAGGACAGGAGCAGAAGAGAAGGAGGACTTGAGAGTGGAAAAGGCTTTGTCTTGGAGTGAGGTCCAGAGCCAGGGTTCATTCTTTTTGGTGAGGAGGACAAGAGGGGCAATGATGTTAGAGAAATTGGGGATGAACTTTTGGTAAAAGTTAGTGAAGCCGAGAAAACTACAAATGCCTTTGATGGAGATTGGAGGTTTCCAGTCTGCTATAGCTGTTAGTTTAATCGGGCCCATCTCTACTTTCTCCTGACCAATGATCATTTCAAGGTATTCCATTTTCAGGGTGTTGAAGGAACATTTGGAGAGTTTGAGTGAGAGATTGTGGTCCTGGAGTTGTTGGAAAACTGGGAGGGTGCGTTGGTGGTGGAGTTCAATGTCATCCTTTGTGTGTATGCCTATATCGTCCATGTAAATCTTTAGCCAACCTTTGGTGAGAATGTCAGCAAAGACATGATTCATGAAACTTTGGAAAGTGGGAGGGGCATTATTAAAGCCAAAAAACATGACCATAGGTTCAAAAAGACTGAGGGAGGTGATGAAGGCAGCTTTCCATTGATCTTCTTCCCAGAGCTGGATGTTGTTGTACCCCCATTGGATGTCAAGCTTAGTGAAAATCATAGATTCCTTCATGTTGTTGATGAGATCTGAGATGAGGGGGAGAGGATAAGCGTTTCGAATGGTGAATTCATTAAGATAACAATAGTCCTGGCATGGGTGAAGAGTGCTGTCTTTTTTTGGGATGAAGAAGCACAGTGAGGCTTGAGAGGATTTGGAGGGGATGATTTGGCCAGTTTTGAGGTTTTCTTCAACAAAGGCTTTACAGGCTTCTTTCTTGGTGGGATTGAGGGGATATACCTTGGCTAATTTTGGGATGAAGGATGGTTTTAGCTTGATCACATGGTCATAAGGTCAGTGTGGGGGGAGAATACTAAACATCTTTTCAGAGAAGACATCTGAATATTCCTTATGCCATCTTGGAACTTCCTGTTCTTTGGGGGCTTCCTGTTGGGTGAGTTGAGTGGAGAGGGTGATCTTGTCGATAGAATGGGGGGTTGAGGGGTGAATGGTGACTGTCTTGGTGATCCAGTCAATGTCGGGGTTTCACTTGGTTAACCAGGAGGTTCCTAGGATGATCTTCTTTTCTCCAAGTGAGGTTACCATGAACTTGATGTCTTCAGAGTGCAAGTGTTATGCTCACCAGGTGGTAAGCATAAGGACTTGGATAAAGGTCAAGGGCAAGGACAAGGTTACACCCTATAGATGCAAAGGTTCAGCATAGATAGCCGCAAGGGGACAGGGACTGGGACCTTGAGGATGCGACTGGTAACAATGACTGGCTGTAGACGAGGAAGAAACAAGGGAGTGCCCACTCAAAAGTAGGGCAAGGACTTAGAGAGATCCAGGGGGGGCAAGGAGATGCTATTCCAAGTAGGTCTAGCTTAGGGATATATGGCTGGAGCCTTGGGGTTTATATACCCCAGGGATACAGGATGACTAAGCAACTATGGAAGGCCATGGAATGTGCAGGAATAAAGATGAGTCAAAGGAACACAGCCAAAGGCTGTGGAACAGGAAAGAAGAATGTTCTCAAGAAGCACAGCCATAAGGCTGTGGAACAGGAAAAGAAGAGTGTTTAAGTAATACACAGCCAGATGCTTAGTAAAGCTGTACAAGTCATTGGCTGATGAGTCAAAGGAACAAAGTAAGCATAGGCAAAAGGAGAAAAGAGGCGAGATAAGCAAAAGAATAGGGTAAAATGTAACAGAAACATCACCTTTTTGCTGCAGAGGTGCAAGAAGAGGGTGACCAGCCCCCAGTGATGAATGATACTGAAAAAGAAGATGCACATGATGGGTTTGAGCCTGGTAAGGGTGAATCACCAGGTGATGCTGCAGTAGCAGCAGAAGAGCCCAAAGAACCCTTTGAGATGTATGAAGAGTCCTCCAAGGTGGACAACAATAACAAACCAATTGCATATCTGGGTGCAATCAATCATGATGAATTGTCAGATGAGGATGAAGTTGTCCATTGTTCAATGATGCATGCATCAGAGGATGAGTCTTCACCTGGGATGTTGGAGCAATTAAGCTCCTCCATTTTTGATATCTCAGACATTGAAGACTGGGGATGGGAATATATTTGTAACATATTAGACAAGGCAAGTACCATGTACATGGTACTGGAGGAGACCCAACTGGACTCCTCCAATAAATTTACAAGCAATGGGGTAAATAACCCTGGATTGACCATTGTCAAGACCAAGCATGCTGATGTGGTGCTTTGTGGACTGATATTGCAGCTTTGAATCATTGAAGTAACAAGGAGATGTGCTCTCCAACAAGCAGTAATTGTGCAACAGTGTGCCAAGACCATAAGGTGCCGAGATCTGGATCTTCACACCCACTTATATGGTATGATAGCAGCACTTTGAGGTCTACATAAATCCAGTAAGGATATCAAGCTCTGAAAGGGAGATGTGATAGTAGACACTGTGTGGAGACCATTTTGGATCAAAGGATCGAAAGCAGTGGAATATCTACCAAGAGCCACAGATGTGGAAATCTGTAATGTGGCTATATGAGTGGATGAGGAGATCCCTTAGTTAGAGGAAATACCTCAATCAAATGACCACAAATTGGCATCTAAAAAGGAATCTTCTTCAACTCAATACCATTGGACTTGGTCACCAACTTATTGTTACAGCTCAAACTTTTTCACACTTCATCTTATCTTATCAGGTCACATGACCTGCTGACACTCTTATGACTAGATTAGATTACAATGCTATGACTTGGCATGACTCCTCATGATCCAACCATGATTCCCCTCATGATCAGTCACACCTCATCAACATCTTATGTTCATGATTATGTATGCTTCCATTATGATACCTTATGTCTAGCACATGTTGATACATGTGGACTCCTACTGTACCATCAGTAGATCTAAGAACAACATGTATATATGATAGGACTGTATATATATCAGGGGAACCTCTGGCTATTCCCTAGCCCAGTTCTCTTGGTTTTCCTCTTCTCTTCCCATGGTCTAAGGGACTGCTACTTGCCTCACTCACAGTTATGTTGTGGGTTGTAGAAGTGTTTCACTTATGGTGCTATACATGCCAACCAAGAATGTGCTGAATGTCATCAGCAGATCAAGCATGTCTCAATTTCTGCCATGGAGGGAGAGTCCTGCTTCACTGCTGCCATAGAAAACCTGATCATGTTTGCTTGATGAGAATATGACTGGGGATGGGATGAGTGCAATCACACACAAATGAAAGGATACGGTCTCAATATTGACCAAGTTCATGCAATAGTGCATGCACTGGAAGGAGCAGTCTGCTCCCTACAGGGTATGTGCACCTGAGTAATCAATGGACTACAAAATATCACACAGGTGTTGCAGGACATTGATGAACATGGAGGAACACCCCCATGCATCGAATGTATTGCAGCATGGCTCAAATCATTGAGCCTACATGTCCAAAATTTGGACACTGAATGTGTCACAACATACTTGGATGATACTCATGTCCAGATGCCATTTGGCAGCATTATAATAAATGGAGGTGATACCTCTGCAAACTGCAGTATTCAAATGGCTGCAATAAATGTAGCCCCTTCCACTAGTATGCCATCTCATACATTCTGGTATGCAATGCATACAAAGTTGCCACATGGACAACAGCCACCCACCTCATGGCTGTGTATTGCATCTGAGATATGAGCATGTGTGACAATCACTGTCAATATTGACAGATGCAAAGTGTACACAATGATAGATACTAGAAGCACCAGTAACTTTGTGAGCCCTGTATTCACCAAGGTCATGGGAATCAACATGTTCCCATTAGAACAGCAGCTTACACTGCAATTAGGCTGCATAGACAGCTGTTCTAAGATTATGCATGGTGGACATGCCTCTTTAAAGGTGGGAAAACACCAAGTCAACACTTATTTTGACATTGCAAATATTGATTGATATGATTGTATCCTCAAGATACCCTTTCTGTGACAACAGAAGGTCCACTTTGACTTTGCTGCACAGCACCTAGTGATTGGAAATACATGAATTGCCATGCTCAAGGAGCCAAACTCCAAATTGGATGCTCTAATGCATTCTGGCTCCTTGGTGTAGGAGCACTCAGCTCCCTATGGTTGTAGAGGCTCTTTTGACAGGTCCCAAGGTCTCTCCAGCATCATCATGCATTGTCATCCATAATATCTTGTGTCCTGTGTGGTCCAAGGTCAGTTTAGTCTTCATTTACTTATATCCAGACAGGCCGTGGGTATGTCTGGTCTGGACTTGTCATGTCTAGACTCATGTCCAATAGCCAAGCCCCCCAGTGTTACGATTTTCTCCCTCAGTCCTCGTATTTTCCTCGTATCTATCCTTTCTCTTCATCGCACTGGTCCCCTTATCTTTTCCGAGCACTTTGATCACTTTATGTTTATCTTTGGCCTGTTCTTCTGCGTTATCCAAGTCATCTCGGATTATTTCCCTTAGTTACCATCTGTACCTGGTACCTGCTGCGCTTTGATAGTAGTAGCTTATCTCATTCCTTCTATCATGTTCCATAGGCTTCGATGCTTACTCATCTTCACCTATATATACCGTCGCCACCCATGTAGTCTCCTTACACTTGTTCTACGTGAATATACGTACCCTTGTGTCACTCCTCTAGTCCTCGAGTACCCCTCAAGTCCTTCACCCTCTGAGTCTTCAGTCCTCAAGTATCCCTTGAGTCCTTCGTCTCTCCTTGTTCTCCTAGGTGGATAGGACACTGCGACCTCTTCGTGAGAGTCCGCCCTTCCACAGGTTGCTTGAATGACACTTGCAGTGCATTCAGCATAACAAAAGAACAAGTGTCTCCCTCGTCCCTCCTCTCTAGGAGTAGGGCCACCCCAGCACAATGTCGCACTCTCAACGAAACCTTTGACCTCCCTCGGACTCTGAGTCAGAGGATACCCCTCAGCCCACCTCGCCTCCTTGGACCAATCCCTTCGCATCCTTAGCCCTCCAGCCCTCAGCATCCCCCAGGAGAATCACAGGGTCGTCCTCAACCAACCCAGTCCATTGTCAACTCACCCAGTCACCTGTGCTCTCTCAGTTGAGTCTAGGCCCCCCCTCACCCAGACCGCTCACCCCAGCACTCGCAATCACTCCTCCTGTGCCAGTCCTCGCTCTCCCAGCACCCCCAGTCACCGCTTCCCCAGCCCA